>SEYY01010837.1:0-31532 GCA_009176605.1 Armadillidium nasatum
AAAAAGTAAGTGAATCAATATTAAATATACGTTAGTTGTTATAAAAAAAAATTAAAAAAAAAAATTAAGCAAACAACAAAGACACAAAGAATATGACTAAGATTACAAATGAACTATATATAAGGAAGAGTTATTATGTTATGTTTTTAAGGCATAGATGTAATTTAGGTGGTTATTATACAGGGTTTTATTATTGATATGTTTTCTTTATGTTATAAGAAGAGGAGTGAAGGAGAGGGTTGTGTTTAGTTGGGGTTGTAGTTGTTTAATGTACAGGTATTCAAAAACTTTGCGATCGGAGTTTATTGGAGATGATGTTAAGATGCTGAAGTCTGAGAATTCGAATGGGTGGTCATGAGAGTGTGAATGGAGTCTGAAAGCGGAGTGTTCTGGATCGAGATGAGGAGGGAGGTTTGTCCGAAAGGAGGTTCCCATATGCTTATGGACTCGGAATGTAAGTTGTAGGCGGGTTTGGCCTGCATAGCGGGAATTATATTCCGCACACGTAAATAGATAGACAGCCGATGTCCAAGCAAAGTTGAGAGAGGGGTTTTATATGCGAAAAATGAGCCGATAGAGAATGAATTAATGCCGATGAAGTGTGATCGAAATTGAGGAAAGAAACGTTGGAGAAGATGTAGGTCTTTATTTAGTGAGGGTCATCGGTTGTCTATATATATATATAATATATATATATATATATATATATTATATATATATATATATATATATATATATAATATATATATATATTATATATATATATATTATATATATTATATATATTCTTCCTTTCCTGTCAATGGTGTTCTGTTCTGTCTTGTCTCTATTTTACTTTTCATTAATGATCTTCTTAGCTCCTCATCTAACCCTATACATTCATATGCTGATGACTCAACCTTCCATTCTTCTACTCATTTCAAATCTGCTCCTTCCTTTGCTTCTAGAATTGCTTCTGTTTCATCTTTCCGTTTTTCTTGCAGATCTGGATGAATTTCCGGTGGGGTCGTCTAACCTTGTGAAATTTAACTCATTAAAATCAACTTCTAGAAATCTCCTCTCAAAGACACCTCCTAATTTCCTATTTCTTTCGATGGTTTCATCTCTCCTGTTGACAATAAACATCCTTGGCCTTCACAAAAAAAAATGTCTTGGAAACCTCATATCACAATGGTTGCTAAGGTGGCTTTCAAAGAAGCTGGGAGTTCTGTTTAGACTGCGAGAATTTTTTTCCTTCCTCGCAGTTACTCCAATTATACAGGGGTCTCATCCGCCCTTGTATGGAGTACTGCTCTCATATCTGGGGTGGCTCAGGTTTCACCCGTCTTTTGGATAGGGTTGAGTCAAGGCTAAGAGATTATAACTGTCCCGCTCTTTCTATTCTCTTGACTCTTTATCTTTGCGACGTGATGTTGGTGCCTTCTCTCTTTTCTATAGGTACTACAGCGGCAAATGCTCGAGGGAACTATCCACCGTACCTCCACCTTACGGCGTCCTCGCAGCACAAGGGGTGCAATGTCCGCGCATCAATTTTGCGTGGACATAGGCAACTCCAGGCTTGTCCGCTGTGGTGCCTCTTTCTTTCCTGCCACCTCTGTTTTGTGGAACTCTCTTCCATCTTCTGTATTTCCCTCTGCATTTAATCTCAATTTCTTTAAAGCCCGCGTCTGCGCTCACCTAAGAAATTTGCGTTAGGTGGGTTCTGTAAGGGTGGTTTTCTTTTTTTTGGTTTTGTGCTCTTTTACTTTTATTTTCATTGTTTTAACACCCCCTCCTTGAATAGGGCTTTGCCCGTGAGTGGTGGTGAAGTGTAAAAAAAAAAAAAAAAAAAAAAAATATATATATTTATTAAGGCAAAAAAAGGATAATAATAATATTTTTTACTTAATTTTGTAACATTCGTTTAATTAGTTTCGACATAGGAAATTTCCATTGCTTCCTATAGGCATTATTCCAATAAGGCCCTATAGGAATAAAACCTATAGGAACCAATAGGGAATTGCCTAGGAAACTGAGGTATGTAAATATTTCATAAATTTTGATTTTCATCACATTGTTAGCAATTGTAACATTAACATGACGACTCTCATTGGAAAAGTATTTTAATAAATTTTTGCAACATCAATTTACCGTAGAGCAATTTTAGATGGGTGGTGTGAAGTTTGGATACCTTGGGAGCGAACTAATAGGCCCACCTCTACCAATCGACAGTTCTGGAAAAGTTCATTTAAATAATGTCTAACCTGACAAGCAAATTGTAGAGGAACTTTATCTTGTTGATAGTACATAACATTTCTTATGATTAAAGGAACATAATCTAAGTGACATTATAATTTTTAGGTGATCCTCGATAATGAAAGAACAGATTAAATGACTATCAACAATTCCACGCCACACGTTAACTGAAAAACGATGCTGAAAATTTGTTTAGACTATTTCGTGGGTATTTTCGTCAGACTATATGTAGCTATCGATAAGATTTTCAGTTATTTTCGACGCCGTTACGAGTAAAAAAATATAGTTTTATCAGTAAAGGTTATGTATCGAACCAAATGACGATCAACGATTATCCTTCGACAAAATTGCATGCGTCTAGCATAGCCTTCTGGTTGTAGGTGCTGTACACACTGTAGGTGGTATGGATAAAAACTCTGTTCGTGCAATGTGCAATCTTGTTTGAGGAATTTCAAGTTGACGGGCAATTCTTCGGGAGGTAGTCGTAGGGCCCTGTTTCACCATATCAAGAATGTCTTCTACTTCATTTACATTTTGTCTACGGGCACGTCTAGATGTGATGTGGCCACTGTGTTGAAAGTTTTGGTAAATAAGTTTTGAACCTGAATTCTACGATGCACAAATCGTTGCCGATACTCTTCAGCAGCAGGTATAGCATTCCAGTTGCAAAAACCAAAAGTCATATTCGCAAACTCCAGATATGAATAGATGTATGGAATTGTTTATCACTTCTATCACGTTTGTTAAGCAAAATAATTACCAACTCACAGGTGATTAGTTGACAAATAATAATTTTTTAGGTGCAGTTTACCGGCCATATGCTAATCTACTTTATTGGTTGCTTAATTAATCTTGAACATTTTGAAGACTGTAATTCGAATACAAATAAAAATTGGTTTTACAACTTTTTTTTTTGTCATACATGTGTAGAATCCGAAATTTGGTGTGTTCCTCCCAATTTACCCTGTGTGCGTATATATATATTATATATATATATATATATATATATATATATATATATATATATATATATATATATATATATATATATATATATATATATATATATATATATATATATATATATATATATATATTATATATATATATATATATATATATATATATATATATATATATAAATGAAATTATTAAATGATAAAGTAATATTTTTTCATTTTTGTAATAGTGTATCTTTTCTATTTTTTATTTTTTACATTTTATTTTTTTTAAATATTTTATCGACATCGTTTTTTAACTGTTAATTATGTTCATAAAAATATTATTAATTGAAGAATTTGTTGTGAACAGTGGAAAAACAATGATCGTTTATTATTATTATTTTGCAGGTACTAATAACTGCAAATAAATAGTAAAAAAAAAATATAATGAAACCAATTTTAATTTTGGATCCTAAATATTTATTTACCAAGTTATAGTACTTGGCAGGTAGACTTTTGAAATGAATTGAAACGACAAAGAGATTTATAGAGTAGTTTTCAAACAGAAATTTACATTTACAATATACTTCGTAAATTTCTGAATAAACAAAGTAAATTTTGGTACATTTGTGGTGAAATGATAAATTTTGATTTTCATCACATTGTTAGCAGTTGTTACATTTACATGACGACTCTCATTGGAAAAGTATTTTAATAAATTTTTGCAACAATAAGAGAGACAGGACATTTCGAAAATCAACGTAGTCAGTCCCTAGTCACCTCAGGAAAACAGCTTCCACTTAAGAGCTAAAAGGCCTTATTTCGCCACCACCCTTACTCATTAAAATAGGTCTAACAAAGATAAATCCATTCCATCGAGGTATTAAAAATAACCCATAAATTTTTTTTTAATAAGGATCTATGATAAAACCAATAGGGTCACATGCAATGAAATCCCATAGACTCCTATGATAGAACCAGGGGCGACCATGATATTTTTGCTCTCAGGCATTGCTTAGGGTCCATAAGGAATTTACCGTAGGTTTATCTATAGCAAACCTTTTATCCTTATCCCCTATGGAAAAACCTACGTAAAATTTAAAATATTTCAACTATTGCCTATTTTGGATATTTTCCCTGCAAGCGCAACCCTTACAACATAACCCTCAACTATATATCACATTAGATTGAATATGAAATTTAAATTATACTACGTACCTTGTATTTGTTAGAAATGAAGTGGGTCGGCCAACTGTTGAGTTTGAAACGTACTTTTCAAGCTCACCGAACGGAGGCAAACTACTGACCATCGGAGTCACTCATATATAGTTAAAATCTATGGAGTCACTTTTCAGCGCTTTACCCGTTTCGACAACGACGTTCTCTACGATATCGTTATTAAAATTTCCTTTTTACGTCCTTTTTGCAAACGTATTTTTTATTATTTATTACTTTTATTTGTTTTAATATATATATATATATATATATATATATATATATATATATATATATATATATATATATATATATATATATATATATATATATATATATATATATATATATATATATATATATATATATATAAGAACCCTATTGGGAGCGATATAAATTCCAATAGGTGTAACCTTTGTGCATACGTAAGTCAAACTTTATTAATTAAAGCCATAAGTTATTTTCCTATGAGACTCATGCTATTACCAATACGATTTTCAACTATATGCCGGAAAACCTAAGTGACCTATGTTGTTTCCAATGGTAGACATAGGGTTCAATAAAACTTATAACAAAACCTATTAAATTTTTTTTATAGGAAGGACAACCATATTCAAAGGAAATGAAATTCATCTATGCTTACTACTTATTTATTTCTGAATACTCTTAGTAAGAAAATATTAGATGAAAAGTAAAAAATAAGTTGCTTTGATAAGTGTTTAAGCATATGATCCTGTTTCGAAATTAATACTATTCTTTCAGCATATTTTATTTTTCCTTTCCGATTTTATCATATTTCAATTATGCGATATATATATATATATATATATATATATATATATATATATATATATATATATATATATATATATATATATATATATATATATATATATATATATATATATATATATATACTTCCACTTTGTTGAACATCATCACCTCTCTTCTTCTAGACCTCACTTCTTATTCTTGACCGAAACTCAGATATTTGAGCGTTCTGATAGCAAATCCTATTCTGTTTCCTCCTACTGTTTCTATCCTCAATTTTCAGCCAAAGGCGGTTGTTGTGCATACGTGCGCAACGATGTCGTTTGTTCTCGTGTCTCTAATTTGGAGTCTTCCGAATTTTCAACCTTATGGCTTAGGCTCTCTTGCCATTCTACGACTAAATTCATTTGTTCTGTTTATTTATCTCCAAATTCTACTGATTATCCTAAATTCTTCAACTATTTAAACTTCAAAATAGAGCACATTCTCTCTTCTTCTCCTTTCTCTGAAATCATCATAGTAGGTGATTTCAATGTTCACCACCGCCAATGGCTTTCATCTAGTTCTCATGATACAGCTGGTGAACGTGCCTTCCATTTCGCTATCCAAAACGACCTTGAGCAGTTGGTGCAGCTCCCTACTCGTATCCCTGATCGTCTTGGAGATGAACCCAACATTCTAGACCTTTCCCTAACTTCTAATCCTTCTCTTTATACTGTTAAGCTCTTTCCTCCTCTGGGTTCCTCCGATCACCTTCTTATCTCTGTATCCTCTTCTATCTCTTCAAGTCTTTCGCAAGAAAGACCCCCTTCTTTTGAAAGGAAACGTTTGAGGCACTTCGGTGCCGCAAGCTGGTCGGATTTTCGGTCGTACTTCTTCGATTTCCCGTGGAAAGATTATTGCTTCCGTGGTAGGGGTCCCTCGGAGTGTGCAGAACGCATTACTGAGGTGATTCTCTTTGGCATGGAGGCGTACATTCCATTCTCTTTCCCTTCTACTAAACCTAACAAACCTTGGTTTAACTCTGCTTGTTCTCGCACTATCCGCCGAAGGGATGTTGCCTTCAGGGATTACCATCGTCTTCAAACTTCAGAAACACACTACTTATATTTAATCCCGGAATCGTGCAAAATCTATCCTTCGCAACACGAAAGAGACTTTTCTCCGTAGAAAATGCAATAATCTTTCTTCTTCACGCTCCTCGTGGCATTTTGCAAAAAATGTCAACTCTAACTTTGCTTCTTCCTCTTTCCTTCCTTTAATATCTTCCGACGGCACAACTGCTGTTTTATCTTCTTCTAAAGTTGAACTCTTCGCTCAAACTTTTGCCTCTAATTCAACCTTAGACGATTCCGGAGCTATTCCTCCTCCTTCAACCCCCTCAAACTCAATTATGCCTAAAATTATAATTTCTTCTGAAGATGTCATTTCTGCTCTCTCTGAGCTTAATACTAAGAAGGCGTATGGTCCCGATGGTATTCCTTCTGTGGTTCTCAAAATTTGTGCTACCGAGCTTGCACCCTGCCTCGGTAAACTTTTTCTTCAATGTCTCTCTACTTCAAACTTCCCTTCTTGCTGGAAACGTGCGCTCATTCAGCCTGTACCGAAGAAGGGGGACCCTTCTCAACCCTCCAACTACCGTCCAATATCTTTAACATCCGTTCTTTCTAAAGTTTTCGAATCTATCCTTAACAGGAAGATTTGGAAACATCTCAATTCTTCTAACCTTATCTCAGATCGCCAGTATGACTTTCGTAAGAAACGCTCTACTGGTGATCTTCTTCCTTCTCTCTTGACTCTTGGTCCTCCTCACTTCGGCATTTCGGTGAATCTTTTGATGTCGCACTGGACATATCGAAAGCCTTCGATAGAGTCTGGCACAAAGCTTTGATTTTTAAACTTCCCTCTTTCGGTATCTATCCTTCTCTGTGATCTTTATTCTAATTTCCTTTCCGGTCATTCTATAGCAGCTGTTGTAGACGGCCACCGTTCTTCCTTTAAATCTATTAATAGTGGTGTTCTTCAGGGTTCTGTCCTGTCCCCAACACTTTTTCCGCTTTTCATTAATGACCTTCTCTCAATTACCTCATCACCTATCCACTCCTATGCTGATGACTCCACCCTTCATTACTCCTTCCAATTTGGAAAACGTCCCACCCAACAGCAGTTGATAGACTCGAGAAGGGTAGCCTTAGAGCAACTAACCTCTGATCTTTCACGTATTTCAAATTGGGGCAGAGAAAACATGATTGTTTTTCAATGTCTCAAAACTCAGTTCCTCCATCTCTTCACTCGACACAATCTTCCACACAGCTATGATATCTTCTTCGAAAACACACAACTCAAACTTTCTTATGTTTTTAATATTCTTGGCGTCTCCTTTTCTCGTGATCTTTCTTGGAAAGATCACATTACTTCTCTTTCTAAACAAGCTTCTAAGAGGTTGGGAGTTCTGAGGCGCCTTCAGAATTACTTCACGCCACCCCAGTTGCTTGCTCTGTATAGGGGTGTTGTTCACCCTTGTATGGAGTATGCGTCGCACTTCTGGGGTGGTTCCACTCATACAGCTCTCCTTGAGAAGGTGGAGTCTGGGGCTTTTCGTCTCATCAACTCTCCTGCTCTTACTAACTCTCTTCAATCTCTTTTTGCCTGTCGAATTGTAACTTCTCTCTGGCCATTACAACGGACACTGTTCTTCTGAACAAAATCGTCGCATACCTCCTCCATTTAGAAGAGCTCGTGCGACACGCCTTTCTAAACAGTCTCATCCTTTCTCTGTCCAACTCTCAGACCCCAGACTTAACCGCTATGCTCAATCTTGCAATGTACTCTACTGGTAAAGTCTGGAACACACTTCCTATGACTTACGCACCTTCAAACGTCGTGTATCAGGTCATGTTGGCGTTTAATTTGACCATGTTCCCGACTTTCCCCCTAACTCTGGTGGAATATTTGTAGGCCTATGGCCCTTGCCCACAAGAGGTGATATATATATATATATATATATATATATATATATATATATATATATATATATATATATATATATATATATATATATATATATATATATATATATATATATATATATATATATATATATATATATATATATATATATATATATATATATATATATATATATATATATATATATATATATATATATATATATATATATATATATATATGTAGAGAAAGGGAAAAAATTTCACCTAAAAATGAAATATAAATTTATTAGTATAAGTAAAATTCTAACAAAATTTAACTTAAAAATCCGGAAATAAAAAAAATAATTTATAACAAAAAAAAATAGCCCCACCGATTATTGAATTTATTGTATTTAATATCGGAGAACAGAGATATTGCATACATTTAATTATATTTTAAGTAAGTTCTTTTTATTTTTCTAAATTGCAAAAGGAAACTTAGTTTTCCGGGTGAAAAACTCATGACTAATTTGTTATAGAATGGTAATTTTATTTGCTACCTTCTATAGGTTGAGGCCACAGTTCCTAAAACCCGTGACACAAACGAAGCGTTGGAGTCATTTGGAGTAGTGGCCTCAATTATGTTGACAGGAGGCTGAAAAAACCTTAAGATTTCTTGATTGATTAGAGCTGGTTGCGATGCTTCGGGGTGCATTCCACATTTTGGAATTATTTTGATGTTTATTCTCTCAACCAATTCTATTTAATATTAAGAAAAATTACAAGGAAGGCATATATATATATATATATATATATATATATATATATATATATATATATATATATATATATATATATATATATATATATATATATATATATATATATATATATATATATATATATATATATATATATATATATATATATAGGATAAAGCGTAGCGCCATCCACAGCGATGTGAATACCACACCTCTCATTGGGCATAACATGTGGTGAGAGGTTGGGCTAGACTATTCCAATGTTCACAGTTACTCTTTGATTCGTTCCTTTTTTTGTTTCACTTTCTTAGAGGGTATCTAGTGCAATTTCGATCCATATTGGAGAGATTTTGTTCCCACTACTTCCCAGCCTTACTTGTATACTACCTTTTCGAAAAAAAAGTTAAAAAGGTGAAACACAAACCTGCTATGGAAATACTTGGAGGAGTGGCATTCCAACAATTCTCTCATTCACCCCTCATCACTATGGAATTGGCGGCCTCCGATGAAGAGGTTGGAGCTCTGAGGACTTCGCCTCCAGCTTCCCCTGGTGCACCGTCCATATTTTTCATTAACTTCTGCAACGTTCGCGGTCTCTTGTCTAATTTCTACTTTGTCAAACACCATCTCTCTTTTAGACTTCATCTCTTGTTCTTAACTGAGACGATGTGCTCGAGTGCAACATCAGCAAAACTTTATTCTATTACCTCCTACTGTTTCTATCTTCAATTTTCAGCAAAAAGCAGATAATGTGCATATAAGAGTAAAGATGTTGCTTGTTCTCGTGTCTCTAATTTAAAATCCTCAAAATTTTCCACCATGGAGTTTAGGCTCTCTTGCCAATCTACGACTAAATTCATTTGTTCTGTTTATTTAACTGTTAACTCTACTGGCTATCCTAAATTCAACGACTATCTAAAACTACTTAATAGAGCACATTCTTCTTTTCCTTTCTCTGAAATCATCATTTTAGACGATTTCAATGGTCATCCCTGCCAATTGCTTTCTTCTGGTTCAAATGATGCAATCTGTAAACTCGAGATACATTTTTCTATCAAAAATAATCTTAAGCAGATGGCGCAGCTTCTCAGTTGTATTACTCATCGCCTTAGAGATGAACCCAACATTTTTTACCTTCCTTAACTTTAATACTTCTTATACTGTTAAACATTTTTCACCTCTGGGTTTTTCCAATCACATTCTTATCTCTGTATCCTCTTTTATCTCTTCCAAGTTTTTCGAGAGAAGATTTCCACCTACCGTAAGGAAGTGTTTTTGGCATTTTGGACTTGCGGTCGTACTTCGTTGATTTCCCTGGGAATAATTATTGCTTAGGCAGGTGGTGTTACTTGGAGGTGGAGATCTGCACGGGCCAGTATTTTCGGTCCTGAAAGCACATCAAATCAGAAATACCTCTTTGGAAGCTAGTTTACTGAAAATTACATAATCCTGCGAAAAATAAATGATGATTAAAGAAAGTATATAAACTCGTTTGGGTGGAGTGTAGAAGCTGCTGTCATGTAGTTTTCTGGAAATTTATTTCTGGTAGATAAATAAATGAACAGAGTATTTGAAGAGATGAAAACAATTATGTTTTCTCTTATCCATTTAAAAATACGAGAAATATCAGAGGTCAAGTCACCTCAAGGTCGTCCTTCTAGCATCAGCTATTTTGGTTTAGGGAGATGTTGCCTTGCGTCGTGCGGGTGGCGCCTTGGCTTTTCCCATATATATATATATATATATATATATATATATATATATATATATATATATATATATATATATATATATATATATATATATATATATATATATATATATATATATATATATATATATATATATAATTAAAGAGCACTAATTTCACTCGCACTCTAAGAATATATTAAACTCTTCAAAACCATTAAATAAAACGATAAAAAGTAAAAGAAATTAAGACATTTTAACAAAATATGTTAAAACACTTGTAAAAATTAAGAAAAAGGGTTAAAACAACGCGAAACATTTCAAAGCTAAAATCTTCCTTGTTCAATGGCGAATGAAGAGAAATGAGCACTCACGGCCAGCTGAAGACTAAAG
The DNA here is from genome assembly GCA_009176605.1 of Armadillidium nasatum. Taxonomy (NCBI): domain Eukaryota; kingdom Metazoa; phylum Arthropoda; class Malacostraca; order Isopoda; family Armadillidiidae; genus Armadillidium; species Armadillidium nasatum. The sequence continues at coordinate 10,936 of SEYY01010837.1, forward strand.
AAAAGGGGTGGGGACTTCACACATACAGACGCACAAAAATAGGACCGGCCTCAATTTATTAGTTCACGAACAGTCCGACGTTCAACCAAAATGGACTTCAGGAAATTGTGAGTGATATCATCCATGTCAAAAAATCCGGGGGAAGGATTAAAGTTTTGAATAAATTTCATAAAAAAGACTCAATCAAACGGTTAGTATTTTTCGCCTTGGAGAAGAAAACAAAGCATTGTCCCAATCATTTGAGTGTTGTTGTGTAATATGAAGACAAATGGCATTACTGTGGTTAAATCTCCTCACGTCGGCTTTGTGTTGGGAGACACGAAAGGATTGGGCCTTAAATGTTTCCCAAATGTATGACATGGGACAAGTCTTACAGGGAATTATATATACTCCCAGCTGCTTCTGTGGTTGTTGTATTGTTGGAAATCAAAGTACGTGACAATGTATCAGGAAAAGTAAATATAATATGAATTTTAAATATATGTTTTAAGGTAAACCGTAGTTCGGATAAAGAGTTGGCATAAGGAATGACTATCATATTTGTAGGGAGATTACGAGGTTCCAAAATATTATTACCATAGAAACGTGCGCGGGATTTATAGTATTGTCTTTGAATGTAATTCCGGGTCTAGCCTAGGGACAGAAATTGTTGGTAAACGAATTCGATTTCATCATCCATGAAAACCGGATCTGCAAGATTTAGGGAACGGGAGAAAGTGTTGAAAATAATATTCCGTTTTATATAATCAGGGTGTTCTGAAAAGGAATGCAGTAATTGATTTTGAGAGGTTGGTTTTCTAAAAATTCATGAGTAAATTTAATAGATAGAACAAGATTATTCATTTGGGTTAAAAATTGTTGAATAGGATATTGTCTAAGGATTATAACTAAAATGTCGTCAACATAGCGATACCAAGAAAAAATATCATTATACAGTGGAATGTCCACAACCAATTCCGCTCAAAAAACTCAATATAAAGATTGGCAATGACTGGGCTCAGGCTGTTCATCATTCGCGTCCCAAAGATTTGTCGATAATAATTATTATTAAATGCAAATAGGTTTTGTTTCATACTTATCTCAATTAATTTTATAAAGTTATTAATGGGGACGGTATTTCTAAATCTATTAGCCTCTCCGAAAGAAAACACAAAAAATCATGAATAGGAACACTGGTAAACATGCTTTTTTACATCGAAAATGGCTAGAATATGATTTGAAGGAATGTCTCTCCCAAGATTTAACCACAGTAATGCCATTTTTCTTCATATTACACAACAGCACTCAATTGATTGGAACAATGCTTCCTTTGTTTTCTTCCCCAAGGCGAAAAATACTAACCGTTTGATTGAATCTTTTTTCATAAAATTTATACAAAACTTTATTTGTTCCCCCGGATTTTTTGACATGGATGATATCACTTACTATTTCCTGAAGTTCATTTTGGTTGAACGTCGGACTGTTCGTGAACTTATAAATTGAGGCCGGTCCTATTTTTGTGAGTCTGTATGTGTGAAGTCCACCGCCCCTTTTCTTTAGTCTTCAGCTGGCCGTGAGTGCTCATTTCTCTTCATTCGCCATTGAACAAGGAAGATTTTAGCTTTGAAATGTTTCGCGTTGTTTTAACCCTTTTTCTTAATTTTTACAAGTGTTTTAACATTTTGTTAAAATGTCTTAATTTCTTTTACTTTTTATCGTTTTATTTAATGGTTGTAAAGAGTTTAATATATATATATATATATATATATATATATATATATATATATATATATATATATATATATATATATATATATATATATATATATATATATATATATATATATATAGAGAGAGAGAGAGAGAGAGAGAGAGAGAGAGAGAGAGAGAGAGAGAGAGTTTAATGAGGAATAGTACAGAATTTAGATGATAGTACGGACTACCCTGAGCAAAAATGTTCTCATAAACATGTGTCCAAATTTCAATGGGTATGGAGATACAGTCGTTTTAGTTATAGGGCTCCTTGATCTTATATAAATTCGTAAGTTACAATGACATAAAAAAAATGTTATTTTTATCACAAAATTATTTCCGTTGTATTCATATATGCATAGTAAGTTATTCATTGTAAAATTCACAATTGACTTGAAATTATAAATTTCTTGTAGGACAAGATATTAGTTAAATTTTGCCTATTTTCAATTGGTGTAGAGATACAACTGTTGGAATATAAAACATACTAAATACTCTTGTAAAGGTTGTTAATGAAATACAAATAGCCTATTGAATACATTTTTGATGAATTAAGTGAAAGATAATACATGATCATACTACATTACAACGGTTCACAGTAACAGTTCAAATACCCCACCACCGATTTCAAAACACTTTACAACTCTCCAGTTAGTTGAACGTATAACACTACGTATTGTAATGCGAGCGTCCAATTCCCCTCTTGTACTTACCTATATTTTGTACACTTCAGTTTTCATCAATCCCCATAGACAATAATCAAAAGGTATAAATAAGGTCTAGGAACCTTGGCAGCCAATGAACGTGACCACTGCTGCCAATCCATTATTCGGGAATATTTGATTTAGATGATATATAACCTGATGAGTAGAATGTGTGAGGGCTCTGTCTTATTGGAAGAACATAAGCAACCTAGAAACCAAAGGAACATCCTCCAATAATAGTGGAAACTAGTTTTGTAAAAAAGTCTACATACATGAGCCCTGTGAGATGATTCGGTAAGAATATAGGCCCAATCAACTGACTGTCGATCACACCGTATCATGCATTAACAAAAAAAACAATGCTGAAGATTTGATTCCACAATGGCGTGTGGATTTTCGTTTGATCACCTATGTAAAGTTATGGGTGTTGCTGATGTCGTCACGCGTGAAAATAGCTTCATCAGTATGGACCTATCGGGGTCCCGGCCTCGTCCCAGAATAAAAATCAGGGAAAACTGGGGTTTGCCTGCCGCGGTTAAAATTGCAAATTATACTTAATAGTGGATTAAATCAAACAAAATATAGGAAAATTAAAATTTTTTGTTTTTGTTTTTTTGATATTTTTTTTTCTTTTCTGTTTCTTTTGATCGCTCCTCTTCTGCTAATGAATGTTCTTCTTTGTGTTTTGTTTTTAGATTCTCCCATAAAGATTTGGTTGAAAATTTTTTACTTGGGGCACCCGGAGGTCCTCTTCTAATTTCATTGCTGCAGATGCTACATTTAGCTATTTCGAGCCTATCCTGAAACACTGTAAAGCACTTTCATACTGCTGAAGTTGATCTTTTAGCCATAGTGACTGAAAGTATGCAAAATAATAATTTTGAAAAAATGTAGCTAAATGATGCAAGTTTGATACACAGCAATATATAGCAATGATATGCATAAGTACAGGTTATATTGAAAATTTTATATCTTACATTTTTTCAATCTTTAACTTAGGGTCTTACCTAAGGATAAACTTGTTGAATCACTATTGAAAATCAGAAGAAAAAAAATTCAAAAAAATTAAAATTTTTTTTTTTTAATACAAAATCTGTAATTTTCTGAAAAAATGCATATAATCATTAATTTAAGTGAATGCTGACTATTCTACTCCCTCCTTACAATTAAATAAATCTTAATTAAAATTATATCATTTTCTTAACCTAAAATTTCCGTGATTTTGACCTCTTTACAAATTTTAGGCAACCCCGGCCAGAGGCCCGGTCCCAGCAATATTCCAGCTCCGGTCGGTCTATTCAACGGTGAACAATATAAATGGTAATAACAGCAGATTGACAAGTATCCATCGACAAAATTCCAATCGTTTAGATTTATCTCCTGCTTGAAGGTGTTGCACTCGCTGTAGATGTTTTGTACTTGATGAAAGGTTTTGTTCTACTAACTGAAGAATGTTTGCTACTTCATCCACATTTTGTTCATCTGCACGTTCTATGGAAATATGCCTGTTGGGAAATGCACCTGTCTCACGCAGGTTACTGTAGACACCAGTAAACACTCTTCAATCTGGCACTCTGCGGCTGGAAACCTTCTACGGTATTTCCCTCACACTGCAAGAGCATATCCATTAAAAAACCTTAAACAAATACCATGTCGACATATTAAACGTGTGTAAAGAACGCAGCATTGTTATAAACACGTGTAATCACAAACAGAATTAGGTTACAACTATGTCATACGCCACATTAACATAATTTCACGTCATACAGGAAAATACACAATTCAAGTACTTTGTAAAGTTTACAATGTAGAACTGGAATATTTATTTATAAATACAACATAATTTATTTGTGGTAAAATTTAACTTTTTTTTATGTCAATGTTACTGTGATGATTTGATGTAAGGTCAAGGAGCCCTATAACAAAAACGACTGTACATCCACACCCACTGAAATTTGGACACATCTTTATGAGTACATTTTTACTCGGGATAGTTCATAGTATCACCTCAAAACTTATTTTAATATTCCTCATGAAACACCTATATATATATATATATATATATATATATATATATATATATATATATATATATATATATATATATATATATATATATATATATATATATATATATATATATATATATATATATATATATATATATATATATATATATATATATATATATATATATATATATATATATATATATATATATATATATATATATATATATATATATATATATGACATCTGTCATAGTCAGCCGTAACGAAAAGTGGTGAATTCTCTGCAAATTAAATGAAAAGAAAATATATAAATAAACGATTATTAGATAAATCCTACCTGCAGACCTGAAGGAAAGCTCAGTGGGTAAAAATGGATGATCCGATCCTGAGAGGAGAAGAGTAGGAGTTGATAAAACTCTTATTTCATCTTCATCATATTTTAGTTTTGGTTTCAGATTAATTTGACGTAAATGATAGATAGAACCTTTCCAATCATCTAGAATATCAATATCGACGTATTCGTAATTATGTTTAAATTTTTGTCATTAATATATAGGATCTCCAGTTCTGGCCAGAGAACCAAATCATTTTAAGAGTTGACTAAAAAAAAATTCTAATTTGATTATACTCTAAACAGAGTTTATAGACATCCAACATTTTCTTTTTTTATATTGTGGATGTTTACGTACCTGTTATATCTTAATATTTTCTTGAAAAAGAAGAATAAAAAGAAAAAATAATTCATAGTTATTATTTCATATAAATTTAGTACGTATTTTGAAATTTAGTAGACTTGTTAATCATTACAGTATTATAATCATAATTCTACTCAAAGGTGATGAAACTACATGTGGTGCTAAAAGACGGTATATTAGGTGAGAGTTGGGGAAAAAAAGTAATATATAGAGACCCCTAAAACTAACCACAAACTAACAGCCCATTTAGTATCTATGAGAAGTAAGTGGTTACACACATAAGAACTGATACTACCATACTTTCTGTGATAGGTCTGGGTTTCTTTTTGTTAAACTAAATTATATGATGGACAGATGTTGATTTACTCTTTAAAGTGGAGAGTGAGTTTAATGAAAATTGTGAACTTCATTTTATTTCTACAGAAAAAGTTTGAAAAGAAAGAAAAAAACGTTGAATATTTTATGGCAAAATTATCCATTTTTTCAAGATCTGAACTTTTAAGAACTATTAAAGTATGTTAAGAGGCTCTGATAGTTGTGAACATTAGAAAAATTATGATGAACGATAATTAAATTATATCATAGCTTTCTTCTTAATTAACTTAAATAGACAATACAAACAAAATTTTAATTCATTTTTGAAGATTTGGAAACATTGGAAAAAGTGTTTTATGAAGATAGTCTTCTTTTAGGTATAAGGTATTTTGAACATTGCAATTTGAAAAATAAATTACTTAAAATAGTTATAATATTTTGTGAAATAGAAAATTTAATACAGAAAATATAACTTTAAAAGATTTACAAAAATAGCAGCAAATTATAAAACGATAAAGTAGTTGTGCTACAATGTCAAAAACAAATTCAGAGCTACAAGATGGAACAGCATTAATAAGTTAAACTGCTAATTTTAACAGAAAAATGATGTAACATCTACATTTTTAAACATATTTGAAAAAATGAAAACAAACCTTTTCTAAAAAAAGTATACATATAAGCTTCTCTTTCATCTTCAGAAATCGATTTCTTTCCAACCATTAAACTGAGGAGTGTTTCCGGCTCATATTTAGATGATAAGAGTAAGTGCGGTAATAGTGGATACTGTATTACTATTAGATACCTAAAGGGAGAATATATATATATATATATATATATATATATATATATATATATATATATATATATATATATATATATATATATATATATATATATATATATATATATATATATATATATATATATATAATGTCTGATATTGGACTCGAACCAGCAACCTTTAAGATGGTAAATCTTTCGCGCTGACCACTAGGCTACAGTGGTTCAAAAGAAAATCGCATTGGAACAGCTCATTATCTACAGCCATGACGTCAATCCCAAAGGACTCCCATCTTAAAGAATGCTGGTTCGAGTCCAATAGCAGACATTATTTTCTATATGAAAAAAGTCTGTGAGAGTTATAGCAAACTTTAAAATCTATTATATAACTGTCTGCGATGATGGATTCGACCTTTGATCTCGTTGCCCTTTGCTCGAGTTGTGGTCGGAGGGAGTCCTTTGGGATTGACGTCATGACTGTAGATCATGAGCAGTTCCAATGCGATTTCCTTCTGACCCACCGTAGCCTAGTGGATAAAGCGAAAGACTTACCATCTTAAAGGTTGCTGGTTCGAGTCCAATAGCAGACATTAATTTCCTATATAAAAAAAAGTATGTGAGAGTTATAGCAGACTTTTAAATCTATATATATATATATATATATATATATATATATATATATATATATATATATATATATATATATATATATATATATATATATATATATATATATACAAAGGGAACTTCAAAACCTTCATAAAGAGATTTAGATTTCATATGATTTGAATCCGTCCAAGGACCCTTCTTGTATTCTGGAAGCTTACACCACATTTACTCATGTTTATGTCTTTGTTGATCGCATTTATATATATATATATATATATATATATATATATATATATATATATATATATATATATATATATATATATATATATATATATATATATATATATGTATCGGATGTCAAATTTTTAATATCCGCGGATGCGGATGGTTACGCCCGTGTATATATATATATATATATATATATATATATATATATATATATATATATATATATATATATATATATATATATATATATATATATATATATATATATATATATATATATATATATATATATATATATATACTGCTCGGGGAATCGAACCTGGGCCCAAAAGATGGAAGTCCGTTGTGCTAACCGCTACTCCACCGACGGTTCAAAAGGAAACTATTCGGAACTTCTCCTGGCATATCGTCTATTGAAAAGCTCTCGAATGTCTCCCCGACCACAACTTGGGCGTAGGGTTAGCTTGACCAAGGTTCTTATCCGAAGTACGCAGTACATTTGGTATTCATTCATTAGCCACTATTATCGTGGAATTAATATGTATAATACATATAACTGCTCGGGGAATCGAACATGGGCCCAGGTTCGTTCATCCTATAAATCTATTAATAGTGGTGTTCCTCAAGGATCTGTTCTATCCCGAACACTTTTCTGCTTTTCTTTAATGACCTTCTCTGTTACTTCATCTCCTATCCACTCCTATGCTGATGACTCCACCCTTCATTACTCTTTTCATTTTGAAAGGCGTCCCTCCCAGCAACAGTTAAAAGAAGCAAGGAGGGTGACCTTCGAGCAACTAACCTCTGATATGTCTCTCATTTCAAATTGGGGCAGAGAAAACATGGTAGTTTTCAATGCCTCAAAAACTCAATTCCTCCATCCCTCTACTAGTCACAATCTTCCACACAACTATACTTCTTCGAAAACAAACATCTCAAACTTCATCTATCCTTAATATTCTTGGTGTTTCTTTTTCTAGTGATCTTTCTTGGAAAGATCACATTATTTCTCTTTCTAAAGAAGCTTCTAAGAGGTTGGGTGTTCTGAGGCGCCTTCAGTATTTCTTCACACCCCCCCCCCAGTTGCTTGCTCTGTACAGGGGTGTTGTTCGCCCCTGTTTGGAGTATGCGTCACATATCTGAGGTAGTTCCACTCATCCATCTCTCCTGGAAAAGGTAGAGTCTAGAGCTTTTTGCCATATCAACTCTCCTGCTCTCACTAATTCTTTCCAATCTCTTTTTGCCCGTCGAATTGTTGCGTCACTCTCTCAATTTTTATTTTATTTTATTTTTTTTTTACTCCTTCTAACACACACACCTAAAGGCACAGACCTCAGGTGGGCGCAGAGTGGAAGATTAAATACTGGAGGAAAAATAGATGATGGTAGAGAATTCCACAGAGTAGAGGTGGCTGCAAAGGAGGTACCACAACGGGCTAGCCTGGGATTTCCTACGTACTATCGCTATTACAATGGACATTACTCTTCTGAACTCTCTCGTCGCATACCTCCTCCATTGAGAAGGGTTCGTAGGACTCGCCTTTCTACACAGTCTCATCCTTTCTCTGTCCAACTCTCTGACCCCAGACTTAACCGCTATGCTCAATCTTACATGTACTCTGCTGGTAAAGTCTGGAACACACTTCTTTATCTATTTTTTCCAACTTCTTATGGCTTATGCACCTTCAAATGCCGTGTATCAGATCATATCGGCGTTTAATTTGAACATGTTCCCGACTTTCCACCTAACTCTGGTGGAATATTAGTAGGCCTCTGGTCTTTGCTCACCAGAGGTGAAATAAAAAAAGAATATATATATATATATATATATATATATATATATTATATATATATATATATATATATATATATTATATATATATATATATATATATATATATATATATATATATATATATATATTCCACACACAGATGGAATTCATGAAAATATTTTCCATTTTAAATTTTTGTGTATCAATGTATCGGAATCGCTAAAGCAAAGTTTTTGAATTGATGCCTATCGCTGCATATAAGTAATTACCATTGTACATATTACAAGTATATATCTGTATAGAAATAACTGAAAAATATGTAAAATTTTAAATGATAAAAAAAAAAATATACAACTAACCAAAATTTGATATAATTATACAATTTGGAATTAAAGTAATCGTTAAGAACTGATGGATGAGGACAGTTAATTACAATTAGCTTTGACACAATGTCTGGAAAACGCTCTGCCATTTGCCATCCCAAATATCCGCTGGTTTCACAGCACGTTAGATAAATACGAGAACACCCTGAAAATTTTGCATATATATATATATATATATATATATATATATATATATATATATATATATATATATATATATATATATATATATATATATATATATATATATATATATATATATATATATATATATATATATATATATATATATATACAATAAAATAAAAAAAATGGCGAAACAAAACTACCTCGGGGATGCTTCGAGGGGTGACATCCAAAGAATGCCCCTCATCCACTCCTTCTCCCATCACTACTTGGGAATTGGTGGTCTCTGGTGATGGGGTTCGTGCCACTAAGACCTCTATGCCAACTTGCCCTGGTGCACGATCTTCCTTTTTCCTTAACTTCTGCAACATTCGCGGGGTCTCTTTACTAATTTCCACTTTGTCAAAGACCACTTCTCTTCTTCTAGACCTCATTTCTTATTCTCAACCGAAACGCAGGTGTTTGAGTGCTCTCACCGCAAGTCCTACTGTTTCCTCCTACTGTCTCTATCCTCATTTTTCAACCAAAGGCTGATGTTGCGCATATGTGCGCAACGATATTTGTCTGTTCTCGTGTCTCTAATTTGGAGTCTTCTGAATTCTCTACTTTATGGGTTAAACTTTCTTGCAGCTCTACAAGAAAATTTATCTATTCTGTCTACTTATCTCCTAACTCTACTGACTATCCAAAATTCTTCGACTATCTTACTCATTATACTCCGACTATTATACCGACAAACCCTGGGATCTAATTAAACAAGCAGTGCTGGGCAAATCATGTTTAATGAACCTAGGTCAGGAAATGCACAGTTGAACAGATGTAGCTTACGCTTTTTCTGGTGTTGAGGTAGATATAAAACATACTGAAACCTTTGTATATTATTTATTTATTGCATACATAATAACCATAGACAATTCAACATCTCAGTCCCGATCATTGTCGGTGTTCAAAATGTAACCTTGTGATGCGATGCAGGTTTCTACACGTCTCATCATGAAGTAATTTCAATATGGTCTGATGAGATATACAGTGGCGAATGGTGAATGACAAGGGTTCTGGGGCTGACCCGTAGATCTCTTGCAACGTCCCGGAGAACAGCGCGTTCACCCTCTCAGGAATAAGAACACGGGGCCATCCGCAGGCAACAGTGGGAGGCGGGGGGGGGAGTATCAGGTGTCCGATTTCACGCACCCTCCGAAGGATGACAGAGAAGGTAGTCTGATGGGGTTATCATTTTTTTTAGATACATAGCCCGATAAAATCTTGCTGCCTCACAACCGTTCGCAAGCCTGTACGTAAGTAACATGTCAGCCTGTTGACAGTATGGATAACGAACCTCTGTCACCCATTCAATACAGGCATTCCGTAATAACTGCACCCTATGCTTGCTTGCTCCATTACTATTGGGGAAGACACTTCAGTATCTGCAGATTCTAACATTCTTCAATTCTGCCGAACGTATCATCATATTTTACAGCAACAGGGTTGGTGTGATGAAATTACAAAAACAAATCAGAACACACCACCTCTCGGAAGCTTTGTAAGAAAGAGAAGTAATGTGATCCATCTAAGAAAGATCACGAGAAAAAGAAACATCGATAACATTAAGTACAGACGAAGGTTTGAGTTCATCTGTTTTCGAAGATGTTATATTTGTGTGGAAGATTGCGTTGAATAAAGATATGAAGGAACTGAGTCTTTATAGCATTAAAAATGACTAATGTTTTCTCTACTTCAATTTGAAATACGAGAAAGATCTGGTTAGTTGCTCTAAGGCCACCATGATACCATCAATTAACTGCCGTTGGGAGGGGCGTCTTTCGAACTGAAATGAGTAATAAAGGGTGGATTCATTAGCATAGGAATGGAAAGGTGATGAAATAACTGAAAGATCATTCATGTAAAGTAGAAAGAGATGGAGAAAGGATGTAGATAGGATCTCTGAGGAACCATTATTAATAAATTTAAAGGATGAACTGTGGCAGTCTACAACAGCTGCTACCGAACGACCGGAAAGGAAATCATCAGAGAAGAAAGTTTAGAAATTAAAGCTTTGTGTAACACTCTATGGAAGGCTTTCGTTATGTCCAAAGCGACAGCGAAACATTTACCTAAATGCCAAAGAACGGAGGACCAAGAGTTAAAGAGAAGGAAAAGAAAATCCCCAGTAGAACATTTTTTTACGAAAACCATACTGGCTATCAGAACATAGGTTAGAATATCTGAGTTTCTAAATCTTCCTGTTAAGCATAGATTTGAAAACATTAGAAAGAACAGTGGTTGAAGAAATGCCCAAGTAGTTGAAGGATTGAGAAGGGTCCCCTTTTCAGGCAGGGTCAGAATGAGAGCACGTTTCCAGCAAGAAGTTAAGTTTGAAGTAGAAAGACAGAGACGAAACAGTTTATCAACGCAGGGTGCAAGCTTAAAAGCAAATGTTTTGATTAACACAAGAGGAATACCATCAACTCTGAACGTCTTATTAGTGTTGAGCTCAGAGAGAGTAGAAATGACGTCTTCAAAAGAAATTACAATTTTAGTCATGTATGAATTGAGGTGATTGGAGGAGGAGGTATGTTCCGAAATCATCTTAAGTTGAATTAGAGGGAAAATTTAAAGAGAAGAGTTCAGCTTTAGAAGGCAAACTACGATTGTGCTGTCAGAAGATACTAGAGGATTTAAAGAGGAAGAATCAAGGTTAGTGTTGACATTTTTTTTTTTTTTGGCAAAATGCCAGGATAAGCGTGAGGAAGAGGAACCAGAAAGTTTACTATGCCTTTTCTACGGAAAAATAAGTTTTTGGAGTTGCGAATAGATTTTAAACGATTACGAGACGAAACATAAATTGCATGAGTTTCTGGAGTTTGAAGACGATGGTAATCTCTGAAGGCAGCATCGGCGAATAGCACAAGAGCAAGCAGAGTTTAACTAAGGTTTGTTAGGTTTAGTAGAAGTGAAAGAATATGGAATGTACGTCTCTATGACAGATGGAATCACCTCTGTAATGCGTTCTGCACCCTCCGAAGGACCCTTCCCACAGAAGTAATAATCATTCCATCAGAAAATCAAAGAAAGAAGTAAAATCGAAAGTTCACACCGAAATGCAACAAATGTTTCTTCACAATAGGTGGGGTCTTTCCTGCTAAAGGCTTGAAAAGATAGAAGAGGATACAGAGATAAGAAGAAGATCGGAGAAACCCAGAGGTGTATAGAGTTTAATAGTATTAGGAGAATGATTAGAAGTTTAAAAAAAGGTTTCGAATGTCGAGTTCATCTACAATGCAATCAGGGATACGAATAGGGAGATACACCAACTGCTGAAGGTCATTTTTGGATGGAGAATTTGCACGTTCGTCGGTTGTATCATGAGAATTATAAGAAATCCATACATAGACGGTGTTGAGCAGTGAAATCACCTAATATGATGATCTCTGAGAAAGGAGAAGAGAGAATGTTCTATGCTTTGGAGCTTAGATATATATAAAATCTCGTTTTCTTTGTTAAAAATTAATTTTTAGAAGGGACTAATTTAAAAGAATGAAATTAAAATAAAGAGTAAGTAAATAATCATTACTCAAAGAATTTAGAATAAATAGTCAGTTGAATTAGGAGATAAATAAACAGAACAAATGAATTTAATCGTAGAATGGCAGAAAGCTTGAACCACAAGGTAGAAAATTTGGAAGACTCTAAATTGGTTGAAAATTGAGGATAGAGACAAACAGAGGAACCAAAAAAGGTTTGCTGTCGGAACACTCAACAATTTTGGTTTCGGTCGAAAATAAGAGGTGAGGTCTAGAAGAAGAGAGGTAGTGTTCAACAAACTGGAAATTGGATTGAATCCATTTCGATAAATCTAAAGTTTCAGGTTTCAATAGTTTTGTTTAACAATGTGACTTCAAAATAACTAGATGTTACCGACGCAGAAAACCTAAAAGTTTATGATCATTGAATATTTTCAATTTTATTTCAACCTTCATAAATTAGGTTAAAAAAAATTGGTATTGGTACTCGGCATTGGTAAATTATGGGGGTATTGTATCAGTATGCGGTATCACGTGGTTTAAAATTATTGTGTCGGTTAAAATTTTGGTATCGCTCCATCCCTTTCATATATATATATATATATATATATATATATATATATATATATATATATATATATATATATATATATATATATATATATATATATATATATATATATATATATATATATATATAATATATATATATATATATATATATATATATATATATATATATATATATATATATATATAATTGTATAAATTCATATATATATATATATATATATATATATATATATATATATATATATATATATATATATATATATATATATATATATATATATATATATATATATATATATATATATATATAGCCGAATTCGTAGAATTCAAAACTTGCATTTGAGATATTCAACTATGTGGATTGGGATTTGAAATTTCCGGATTCGGATTAAATTCGGAATCGAGAAATTGTAAAATTACCTCCTAGATTTCGATTCGGATTTGAGAAATCTTAAAACTAGCCGGATTCGGATTCGAGAAATGCAAAAATTGCAGGATTCAAAGGTTCCAGACTTGGATTCGGAAAGATACAGGATTCGCCCATCACTGGAAGACGAGTTCTTATTTAGTAATAAAGTAAGTCAATAAATTTAATCGAATCTGTCTTAAGGACAGCAGTGCAACTAACAATAGACTGGGATTTGTATGTAAAACAAAAATAAGTAAATAGAAGTTTAAAGTCACAATAAATCAGGTAAATTTTAATATATGAAATAAAAGCAGAATCTTTGATGTATATTAAATTTAATATACCGGTATATTTTATTATGTATATAATGTTAGAAATATTTTTTTTAATTTTCCTTCTTTCTTTCTTTTATTGCAATACATAAAATTGTGTAATTTGAAATTTAAAAATAGTTAGAATATACTCAAGGAATACGTACAAACGTGGGAATAATTGAGATTTCTTAAATATGTAGGAAAAAAGAGTGAGTTTTCATATATTAATAATAAGAGATGGTTAAAACAACAAAATATTCGAATATTTGAAAATTAATTAAAAGATCGAATACACAAACAAATACAACGAATAGATACAACAATGTGTGTGTTTATTGATAACTTTACCTAAAATATTGATAAGGAAAAGAAGGTCTTCTATTGTTTCTTCTAAACTATAAGTTGATGCCTTTCTTGGAGAGTCAGAATCACCACACCCGCGGAGATCCACTGCTACCACTCTATATATATATATATATATATATATATATATATATATATATATATATATATATATATATATATATATATATATATATATATATATATATATATATATATATATATATATATATATATATATATATATATATATAATAAATTATTTTTTTTTTTTTTTTTTTAAAATTTTTAAAAAAATATTCTTTCATTCTCTGGTTTTGTTTTCATCTTTGAATCGAGGACAGTTATAAAATTAGGCATATTATTTAGACTGTCACCAAAGACTGAGATTTGTCTTTAAAACATTTATTAACAAAAACAGTTGGAGACTCAGCATTTTTTACATCAGTGCTCACAAGTGAAACCTCTGCTTATGCAGTGGAAGCTTCATGTATGGGACTATTTAGTTATCTTGTGAGAAGAATCGGACGTTTCAGAGCCAGTCATTTGAGAAACCCACTTGAAATTTTGGACGAACTTTCTGACGCTTTCTGATAAAAAATTTTAAAACTATGATATAAAATTTTATAAATATCTAACAATAATGTATCTATCATCAAATATGCAATTTTAAGTCAATTTCCATAAAATTGAGAAATGACTGAAGGCAATGCTGAATTTGCAATAGACAAAACTTATCTAATGTAACTAAATGCTGAAGATAACTGTTCTTCAGAAGATCATTTCCTTGAAAACTAGCTTAGGATATGTATGTCAAACATTCATTTGGGTACTAAAATCGTTGACTAAAATCGTTGACTCGTTGACTGCTCTTTTTTATTTTAGGTTGGGCAGTTGAAACATCATTTAAATAACTCTTCAACTCTTAAAACATCAGGGTCCTTTGGATTAAACCCTCATATATATATATATATATATATATATATATATATATATATATATATATATATATATATATATATATATATATATATATATATATATATATATATATATATATATATATATATATATATATAGGAACCGACCGGGGCTGGAATTTGGCCGGGGCCGGGGCCGGGGTCACCCAAATTTGGCCGGGGCCGGGGCCGGGGTTATGGCCGGGGTTTCCTAAAATTTGTAAAGAGGTCAAAAGCACTGAAATTTTAGGTTAAGAAAATTAGATATAAGGTTTATTTAATTGTAAGGAAGGAGTAGAATAGGCAACATTCACTTAAATTAATGATTATATGCATTTTCTCAAAAAAAAAATCAGAAAATTACAGTTTTGTATATTTAAAGTTTAAAAAAAGTACAAAAATTAAAAAAAAAAATTATTCTAATTCATAATAGTGATTTAACACGTTTACCTAGGTAAGACCCAAAGGTAAAGTTTGAAAAAATGTAAGATATAAAATTATCAATTTAACCTGTATTTATACATATCATTGTTATTTTATTGCTATGTATCAAACTTGTATCATTTAGCTGCATTATTTAAAAATTATTATTTTGTTTATACTTTCAGTCAATATGGCTAAAAGATCAGCTTCTGCAGTATTTGAATACTTTACAATGTTTCAGGATAGGCTCGAAATAGCTAAATGTAACATCTGCAGTCAGAAAATTAGAAGAGAACCTCCGGGTGCTACAAGTAAAAAAAATTTCAACCAAATCTTTTTGGAGTATCAAAAATCAAAACACAAAGATGAACATTCACTAGCAGAAAAGGAGCGGTCAAAAGAAACAGAAAAGAAAAAAATCTTAATTTTCTTATATTTTGTTTGAAATTTTTTGTTATTATTTGAATGATTGAGCTGAAATTTTCAAAATATGTGAATTTTTTCACGAAGTTCTGAGTTGATTTCGAGCATTTTTTTGAGTCTTATAACGGTTTGAAACTTATTTGGACCCAAAGTTGAAAAAAAATGAATAACTGGGTCAAACCACTGGTCCACATGAGCTAAAAATTTAACTGAATACCTTTGCCCCAATTTCTTGCATTGGTGGGAATAGATTTTTAATATCACGTCTAGAAATTTTTTTTTGCAAAAATCGTACCCTTCTGGAGGAAAAAATTATTTAAAAAAAAAAAATGCTACCTACTATTTTTTTTTATTTGTGAATATTGTTTAGAAGAGGAACAGGGCAACAATTTTTATTTAGTGCATTTTTAAATGCCCTTTGTTTGAAGCGAGATATAGCCCCTCAAACTTTGGGAATTTTTGAAATTTGGCCAAAAATGGACCTTTTTGAAGGCTATATCTCAAAACCAACGAATCATCGAATAAAGTACATAGAGGAATTTGTAGCCCCACCCCTCCTCTATACACACCAAAAATAGGAAATATTATAGTTGTATTTTTTTAAAAAAGATTTTGTCTGAAAAGGTGGATTTTTTTAGTTCAAAAAATTTTTTTTTCTATAGTTGGTCAGTTTTTGGCTTATAACATTTTTTCTATAACTCTGGAAACAAAAGTCTATTAGAGGCTTTTGTAGCCCATATAATTTTGAATAAATAGTCCAACTTTCAGCTCATTATAAAAAGTGGTTTGGCACCACCATTCTATTGAAAAAGGGTAAAATTTCCACAAAAAAAATTTGTTTTAACCGTAATAGACTCGGAAAAACGCTAGAAATGGACTTTTCTTACCGGTAAAAAATCTATATACACTGAAAGTTTCAGCAGAATCGGCTGAAAATAAAAAAAAAAAAAATTTTTTTTTGTATAATTTGCCATTTTAACCCCGGCCGGCAACCCCGGTTTTCCCTGATTTTTAGCCGGGGCCCGGGGCCGGGGTCAGTAAAATATATATATATATATATATATATATATATATATATATATATATATATATATATATATATATATATATATATATATATATATATATATATATATATATATATATATATATATATATATATATATATATATATATATCTAAAAACGACATTTCTGCTTTCTCTGAGCTTAACAATAAGAAGGCGTGCTGTCCTGATGATATCCCTACTGTGGTTCTCAAAACTTGTGCTTCCGAGCTTGCACCCTCCTTGGTTAACTATTTCGTCTATGTTTTCCTACTTCAACCTTCCCTTTTTGTTGGAAACGTGCGCACATTCAGCCTGTGCCGAAAAAGGGCGACCCCTCTCAACCATTTAGCTACCGTCCCATTTCTTTAACCTCCGTTCTTTCTAAAGTTTTCGAATCTATCCTTAACAGGAAGGTTTGAAAACATCTCAATTCTTCTAATTTTATCTCTGATCACCAACATCGCTTTAGGAAAAAAAACTCTCCACTGGTGATCTTCTTTTCCTTCTCTCTGACTTTTGATCCTCCGCTATTCGGCAATTAGGTGAATCTTTTGCTGTCGCGATGGACATATCGAAAGCTTTTGATAGTCTGGTACAAAGCTTAGATTTACAAACTTCCTTCTTTTGGAATGTATCCTTCTCTCCCTTGGTCTTCTCTCTGATTTTCTTTAGGGTCGTTCTACAGCAGCTGTTGAAGACGGCCCCCGTTCATCCTTTAAATCTATTAATAGTGGTGTTCCTCAGGATTCTGTCCTTTCCCCAACACTTCTTCCACTTTTCATTAATGAGCTTCTCTTTATTACTTCATTACCTATCCACTCCTATGCTGATGACTCCATCATTCATTACTCCTTTCAGTTTGAAAGACGCCCAACCCAGTAGCAGTTAAATGACGCTAGAATAGTGGGCTTGGAGCAACTGATCACTGTTCTTTCTCGCATTTCAAACTGAGAAAGAGAAAACAAGATGTTTTCAAAGAATCAAACACTCAGTTCCTCCAAATCTCTACTCGACAATATTTTCCTCACAACATCTTCGAAAATACAACTCATCTATCCTTAATATTCTCGGTGTTTCTTTCTCTTGTAATGTTTCTTGGAAGGATCACATTACTTCTCTTTCTAAGCAAACTTCTAAGAAGTTGGGTGCTCTGTTGCGCCTTCGTGATTTCTTACGCCAATCCAGTTGCTTTCTCTTTATATGGGTGCTGTTCTCCCCTGTATGGAGTACGCCTCACACATCTGGGGTGGTTCCACTCATGCAGCTCTCCTTGACAAGGCAGAGTCAACGGCCTTTCGTCTCAGCAACTCTTCCGCTCTCATTAATTCTCTCCAATCTCTTTCTGCCCGTCGAACTGTTGAGTCACTCACTCTATACTATCGCTAGTACAATGGACACTGCTCTTCTGAATTTTCCCGTTGCATTTCTCCTCCATTGAGAAGGTCTTGAACAACACGTTTTTCTACACAGTGTTTTACTTTCTCTGTCCAACTGTCTAATTACAGACTTAACCGCTATGCCCAATATTATGTGCGCTCTACTGGTAAAGTCTGGAACACACTCCATTTATCTGCTTTCCCAACTTCCTTTTATTTGCACACTTTGAAGCCCCGTATATTTGGGCATGTCGGCGTTTAACGATTAGGTTCCGATATTGCCCCAATTCTGGTGGAAATTAGTAGGCCACTGTTCTTTACCCACCAGAGAAGGCATTATATATATATATATATATATATATATATATATATATATATATATATATATATATATATATATATATATATATATATATATATATATATATATATATATATATATATATATATATATATATATATATATATATATATATATATATATATATATATATATATATATATATATATATATATATATATATATATATATATATATATATATATATATATATATATATATAGGAAGGATAGAGACAAGTTGGAGGGTTGAGAGGGGTCCCCCCTCTTCGGTACATTTAATAAGTAGTTTTGGTGAAAAGCTAAAAGAGGTGGGATTAAGTGTGAATGTGGAAAACACAGAACTTTTAATAGTTAGTAGGAGGAGGAGGGAGAGGAGCTTGTGCTAAAGGTGGATGGCGAAGTGAGTGCCAGGGTGGTTGAGAGATCTAAGTATTTGGGAGGGGGGAGAATTTACAAGGCAATGAAGAAATACGCAAGATATCACCAACAGGATGGAAAAATACGAAAGAGTGGTGAGGGCGCTGTTCCCAATCTTGGTCGACAAAAGAATGGAAATTGGAGTAGAGGAAGTTATTTTTTAAAGTACTCTGACCCCGATTTTGTTATATGTGGGGGGAGAGGGTAGACTTAAAGTACGACAACAAGAGAAGAAAGCAGAATTTAAGCAGCAGAGATGATGGTATTACGGTTCATAGTGGGAAGGACCTGGAGGGAGAGGATAAGAAGAGAAAGATTTAGAAAAAATACTGTATTGGTGTTGGACCGATTGTTCATAAGATAGATGCAGCAAGACTGAGATGGTGGGGACGCGTGTGGAGGATGCCGGAGGGGAGAGTTGCTAGAGGGAGGTGATAGTGGACGCCAAGAGGAAAAAGACCGAGAGGGAGATCCTTGAAGGGATGGACAGAGTCAGTTGGGGATTCACTGAGGCGACATCAGCTACCAACGGTGTAACAGTTGGTGAAAGATGAAATTATTCACGACAGATCTAGATGGAGACGAGTGCTGGCCCAGCCGACAGGCCAGTAAAGCCTTACTGGGATCGGATGTAGATATACCGTGTATATATATATATATATATATATATATATATATATATATATATATATATATATATATATATATATATATATATATATATATATATATATATATATATATATATATATATATATATATATATATATATTAGAGGTGGACCGGATATCCGCATCATTTTTCCAATATCCGCATCCGCGGATATCCGCAATTGGATATCCGCATCCGCATTTGCGGATAGTAAAAAAATAAAAGAGTGAAAAATGTAGATTGCTTTGCACACCAAACTCAGATAGTAGTTAAAAATTCCATTATGAATCAAAAATGTGTTTCCGATTTAATAACCAAATGTAGGTTAATTGCTACGCATTTCAATCACACCGTTGTAGCCCAAAATGAGCTGAAGAAAATACAAACAAGATTAAATGTTCGTCCACTTTCTGTCATGCAAGATATTCAAACACGCTGGA
>SEYY01010838.1:10000-15000 GCA_009176605.1 Armadillidium nasatum
TTCCATTATTCTACAGTATGTGTAGCATGTAATTTATTACATATCATTTGATTATATCATATAAGCTAATATGCAAAGTCACCAATACACCAAAGTAATAACAAAATCAAGATTTACCACCCAGAAAAGATAAATCAATCTTACTATAGCATCATTCATATATTGACTTTTAAGAAAGGTTGAATAAATATAACAATTAGGTTTTAATATATATATATATATATATATATATATATATATATATATATATATATATATATATATATATATATATATATATATATATATATATATATATATATATATATATATATATATATATATATATAGTAATTGTAGCATTCACAGTAGTTTTTTTTTTTTTTTTTTTTGTACAAGACCAGGTTGTTGAAACTAAAAACCATACTTATGCATTGCTAGTTTGACTGAAACTACATGAAGGGATTTGAAATTAAATAACATAGCCTTTGAGTTTCTATTATGACAAGGTTGCAAGAATATTGGCGTTACAAAAATTTTGTACGGCTATTTCATATATTTATTTATTTTATTTTACCATTCTCCTTTCCCACTCTTGTGAGGTGGTGCCTATATATATATATAGCAAACATTAGATTAGGAATTTTTGTTAGCTGTTAGGCATAGTTAACGAAGTAGGTTTTGGTAAGGTTAAGGTCAATTTGCTGGCCTTTAGGCGTAGTTTTTACACTTTTACTTCAGGTTAGGTTTAGTCGAATGTTTTTTAGATCTAATAAACTAGTAAGACGACCTAACCTGAACTTAAAGGGTAAAACTATGCCTAACAGCCAGCATATTGACCTAACTTAACAAAAAATCCACTGTTCATTAGCTATGTTTAACGGCCAATAAAAAGGCCTAACCTCCCAAAAAAATATTTGATATATATATATATATATATATATATATATATATATATATATATATATATATATATATATATATATATATATATATATATATATATATATATATATATTTTTTTTCCCTCCAAAATAGCTATAATTTTTTTTTTTTTTTTTTTACAATTTCAATACCTACGCTCATGTTTGCAAACTTGGTGTCCCTAAGTGTAGTTCCAAACAATGCCAAAAAGTGCGTATTTATGTAGTTCCAGTTGAACTCACAACTGGTAGGTATGTTGTTAGTTTCAGCAACCTGGTCTCAAACGAAAAATCCACCACAGTGAACGCTATAATTACTATATATATATATATATATATATATATATATATATATATATATATATATATATATATATATATATATATATATATATATATATATATATATATATATATATATATATATATATATATATATATATATATATATATATATATATATATATATACTTTTTGTAATGCTTTTTTTTTTTTTTTTTTTTTTTTGCAAAACTGTCAATATCATACAGCAATACACTAATAGTAGTATGTATGTATGTAACTTGCAAAACTGGTGCAAGTATATAGGCACTTTGTTTGAAAGGATAAAGCATATGAAATATACAATCTAGATAACAATATTGTACTAGTTGCAAATAGTGAATTTTTTTAATATATAAAATGCAAGTGATTTTTTTTTTTTATAAGATTAAAATTATTTAGAGAGGTGTATGAAATTAATTTATATTCAAGTAATTATGTAATAAAATTTATTTATTCTACGTTTTTCTCAAGTTTTCCCAATTTTTCTGGTATTATTGACAACCTTTTTCCCAATTTTTCCAAATGTAAGAACTACCCTTACCAACCCTGTGGGAAGTCTTATAAACTTGAGAAATTAATTTTTGCTATTTATCTTTTTATGTTACAGAAAAGTGTTTAAAATTTAAAAAGTTAGAAATGTATTTTTTTTTCTGAATTGTTGTAGATATACTTTTAGAAACATCCTGTTCCTCACAGAGGAAAAATTCTTTATGAATAAAAATTCTGATGGCAAATAAACTATTTAATAATCAAACTTTTTAGGTAAGAAAGTTAAGTGTGTTAATTTTATCTTCCAGTTTGCTTCTTTTAAAAATAATCGTCTCCATGACTAGATTTTAATTACTTCTATTTCATTAATTTTAAATGCCCTTTCAACCTTTATAACTTTTTTAGTTCAATCTTAGTAATTCTTCATCCTTTTTCTTCCAATTTCACTTCCCATGGAGGCATAAGACAGATTTTACTACTTCAAAAGAAACTTCAAGATATATATATATATATATATATATATATATATATATATATATATATATATATATATATAATATATATATATATATATATATATATATATATTATATATATATATATATATATATATATATATATATATATATATATATATATATATATATATGAGTGTCTGAAAGTTACGAATGCCCAGTATATTGAGTGGATGGAAAGTATAAACATATATATAAAAAAATACAATAGACTTTATTTTTCTTCATTAGTTTTGTTTGTGAATTTATTTCTTTATTTTTTTTTCTCTTTAGTCTGAATTTGGCATTGCTGCTAAGGAATTATCAAACATCGCCTCTTCCTCCCATTTTACTATATGCATTGAATCAGTTGAAAATTTGATGTTGATTTCCAGTGATGGTTACTTCTGGATTATACATATATATTTAATGCTCCTAGAAAGCTGGTAAGTAGTGCTTTAAAATCAAATTTCTATTTTTTTTATTTTTTAAAGTTGGTGAAACGAGCAATGTAATTTAATAAGTTTGATAAAATAGAAATTTTTAATGCTACTGAATTTTTGTTACTTACAACTTGATCAAAAGGTGAAGGATTGTACTCACTACTCCATACTAGCCTAATATTACTGTTATACATTTTGCATTTAACCTCTTTAAGATATAATAAATTGCAAACAACATTGCAATTTATTATATCTTACATATTAGCTCTTTTCCATACTTCCACACATTAATTAGCTACTTTCAGATTACTGCTAAATAACACCTGAATCTTTTTTATAGTCCACAGACTCAAGCCAGTCTCCATTCATATTATAGTTAAATCCTTAATTCAAGTAACCTACATGAAAATCTTACACTTTTTACTATTAAAATTCATTTCATACTTATCTATCTATCCAAGAAGTCTATCTAGATTACTTTGAACCTATTACATCCTGCTAACTGGCTGGTTAATATATATATATATATATATATATATATATATATATATATATATATATATATATATATATATATATATATATATATATATATATATATATATATATATAGAATAGTAAGTTGTGTAAATGTTTGAAAAAAATTATCATATTTCAGGACATAGTCAATACTTGAAAGTGATGTGATGAGAGGAATGTTTTTGATACTGCGAAAATTCAAAACAAAGAACTTTTCAAACAGGATCTATCTTAACCATTTTAATAGTTGCTGAGTAAGTATTTCGAAATTAATACAATGTATGGTTAAGTAAGTTTTCAAAATTAATGAAATTCATTTCTTCAGGTAATTTTAATAGAATTTTAAAAGACTTTTCTTACGAATATTTGTGATGGTTATAAACTTGACTAAAGATAGATAAGTATTGGTTTTTTGATTGTGTAGAGGAGATTAAAGGAAAAAAAATCCCAGGGTCTGTTGGTTGAACTCTCCCAAACTAAAGGACCAGATGCAGAATCGTACAGTGGATATTATCTTGTAGGATGTCTAAACATTACAATTGTTTTCGATACTGTTAAGTTAGATACTCTTTGATTGGATGGATTCCGTTAAAAGTGTTTTTGAGAATTGTGGTAATAGCTATTCCCAGAAAGGAAAAGTAATGTTTTTATAACAATGCCACTAGATAACATACTTGTGTGCAAGTGGTTTAGGTGTGAAAAGTTTGTAATTTTTTTTTTTTTTTTTTTTTTTTTTTTGTAAATTTTTTAAAGTGGAGTTTTGATTGTGTTTTAAGTTGTCAGTTATATATTAATTATTTATGAGAGTAAATGCATGAAATTTACTGTTCAGTGTAAGAAATTTTTTTATGAATTCACATTGCCTTGCAATTTAATAATTGTAAATAAAAATAAATAACTAAATTTAATATTGATCTGTTCCTTAAAAATGTAAAAAAATGTAAATGGTTTTCTTTTTTCAGAAAACTCTTCTCGTTTTGCTATTGGAAAACTGGGTAACAAGTATAGGAATAAAAGAAACTGAGGAAGACACTGACCCAAGAAAAAGGAACGAAACTCTTCAGTGTAAAGCACCACCTAAACTTTATTACTATACATGTTGCCGCCACTAATAGTTTTTTTTTAGTGTAACAAATATGTATATATTTAGTAAGGTTTTATATCTGTGACCATTTATCACAATAATTGCAGTTCAGCAGTTTGAAATATTCATTTATTTGATTCATTAAATTAGAAAAAGTTTGTAATTTTTTTTTTAATCTAATTTCCACTTTCCTTTTAAAAGTTCTGATAAGTTATGAGTTTTTAATTATTTATTAAAATATCGGCATGAATATAAGTGTTCTGTGGAAGAAATGTGTCAATGGATTCATTTTGCTTTGCTCTTTTATATTATTTCGCAAGTTAAAAAAATAACCAACTTTAAATTCCCAACTGGAAAGTTGTTTTCTTCCAACTCTTCATTTTAAAAGAAACTGGAATAATTGTAACAAAGGAAACAAGTAGGATAAAAGTACATTTTATTTTAGAGTTAATTATTGGTGATAATTTTGGATTGCATTCCATTTTAGGGTTTATTGAAAGCTTTAACACTAGATCTTGTTGTAGAGTGTTGGTTATGCAAAGCTAAAAATAATAAAATGCACTAAAGAATGTGGTTATTTACTTAATTATGAAATTGTAATGATCTCGTATTAAATATTGTTTCACCAACTGGTGTTATGAGTAAATGTTTTTAATGACATCCAGTTTCCATGCAATTGATATTTATTTTGATATGCACACTTTTTTGGAAGGATTGTGTTATTTTGATTTATCTCAAATTTTGT
>SEYY01010839.1:0-15000 GCA_009176605.1 Armadillidium nasatum
TATATATATATATATATATATATATATATATATATATATATATATATATATATATATATATATATGATATATATGTCAAAGATTTCAATTTTAAAAATATCTTTTGCAAATATCTATCCAAACTATAAAATTATAGCATAAGTAAAAAAGTAGTGAAACACTTTTCCGTTGCGTTGTGAGGTATATAAGCGCGAGTTTAGTTTGTTCTCCATTCATTTCGTTTTCGTTTCTACGTGCGAGAAGTTATTATAAATCATGACTGGTCGTGGCAAGGGAGGTAAAGGACTCGGAAAAAGGAGGCGCCAAGAGTCACCGAAAAGTTCTTCGTGAAAACATCCAGGGTATCACCAAACCAGCTATTCGTCGTCTTGCCTCGTCGAGGTGGAGTAAAGCGAATCCCAGGCATTGATTTACGAAGAAACTCGAGGTGTGTTCAAAATCTTTCCTTGAAAACGTGATCAGGGATGCTGTTACCTACACTGAACACGCAAAGAGGAAGACAGTTACAGCTATGGATGTTGTCTACGCTCTTAAACGACAAGGAAGAACTCTATACGGATTTGGAGGTTAATTACTTCGAATAAAGATTTGCGACCAAAGGACCTTTTTAGGTCCACACATTTTTAATAAAGAGATAATAAAATACAATGCATTGAAAATGGGGGAAAAAAATAATGTTAAATCGAATCAATATTAGCAAAGTTAGGCCCAAATTTTAAAACTCCCTCCTATTCAATGATTTTCTCTCTCTCTCTCTCTCTATATATATATATATATATATATATATATATATATATATATATATATATATATATATATATATATATATATATATATATATATATATATATATATATATATATATATATATATATATATATATATATATATATATATATATATATATATATATATATATATATATATATATATATATATATATATATATATATATATATATATATATATATATATATATATATATATATATATATATATATATATACATATATATATATATATATATATATATATTATTATAGTTTTTTATTTATTGTTGCTTTTTATAGTTGTTTCACGCTTCTTTTTACCCGTATAGACAAGAGAATAAAACTGTCGCAACTATCTTACTTTTTAATTATTAAGTTTGCATGTTATTTATTGTTGCTTTTTATAGTTGTTTCACGCTTCTTTTTACCCGTATAGACAAGAGAATAAAACTGTCGCAACTATCCTACTTTTTAATTATATATATATATATATATATATATATATATATATATATATATATATATATATATACTATGCATACTTTCAAACGCAGTTTTTCAGGGCATGTCTGCCTTTAACTTTACTAGATTTCCATCATTTTCTCAAATCTGGTAGAAATTAATAGGCCTCTTGCTTTTGCCCACTTCAATCGCCAAATCTTTCGTAAAGCATATGAATTCACCGAGCCAATAGACTGTCCTTTGGCATGATGGTAACTGTCTTAGCGGGAATGGCGCACAGGTTGGTATCTTCAAAAAGACCTACGAGATGGGCCTCGGAAGGCTCCTGAAAAGCCATTACAGCCGAAGACTGGAACTTAAGGTCAGTCTTGAGATCCTAGCAATTTCTCGAACCAAACGTTGGAAAGGCAATTTGTGGGTCAACAATTCGGTACTCTTCTGGTAACGACGGATTTCACGAAGAGCTACGGAACCTGGACGATACCTATGGAGCTTTTTCACTACACCAATAGCTGGCGCAGACTTCCGAGTAGCCTTCTTCGCTAACTGTTTCCTAGGTGTTTTTCCTCCTGTAGACTTTCTTGCAGTTTGCTTCGTACGAACCATATGTTTTAGCAAAGTGGAGAGAGTGGTTCAGCACTCGTAAGGATTTGACCTGCCGGACAACGGAAGACAGTCCTTTTGTCAGTAATTTCTACTGTTCCGAACCTCCGGCCGAGTTTACGCATGGAGAACACCATCCAAGGAATACGAAATAGACTACCTAATGCCAAAGATGAAATAGGTTTGAGACGGAGCGTCCATCATGGCTTGGGAAACCATATCTTGATATTATGCAGGCATAATTTTCACCATGCGCGATAATGTAATTGTCATGGTTAAGTACTCATTTTGGGTAACCAGATTCATCCATTGGAGCAGAGATAATTTCTTGGAGGTAGTACCTTTTACCAAGGTAATAAGGTTCCAATTCATCCAGCTCATATTATACAAACATGGTTTGATGAACATGAAGTTGAAATATTTATATATTCCCTTGCCTGCTCCGCAATCGCGAAATCTTTATAAATTGACCCAGTGGTCAATATTGGAGAATATAGTCGTGATCGCTATCCCCCATCAGCATCCCTACTAAAATTTAGTCTACTTTTGCATGAGAAATGGTATAACATCTCTTTATACATCATTCAGGACTTATATTTGTTTATTTATAAAAGAATTCAGGTGACTATGAAAGTGAATTATATATATATATATATATATATATATATATATATATATATATATATATATATATATATATATATATATATATATATATATATATATATATATATATATATATATATATATATATATATATATATATATATATATATATATATATATATATATATATATATATATATAGGTCAGACTGCACTTCAATCTCCTTAAATATTTCGAAAACTACTAAACGTACGTTAAAAAGGATAACATTTTTAGAATCCTTGAAGAATTGTGATAAAGAAAATTATAAAAGATGTGAAAATAAATTTTAAAAAATTTGTTTGTGTACGATAATTGAGGAAACTTCTGGCCTGTTATTATTATTATTATTATTATTATTATTATTATTATTATTATTATTATTATTATTATTATTATTATTATCATTATTGTTTAGGTTTTAAATCGAACCTAGTTCGACTTATCATAACCTAACGACCGAAGATTGCCGTAGTATACAGACCCAACTGATTGCTAGGATGTTGCAGTGGGATACAAGCCTACTGCCATATTACACCATATATATATATATATATATATATATATATATATATATATATATATATATATATATATATATATATATATATATATATATATATATATATATATATATATATATATATATATATATATATATATATATATATATATATATATATATATATATATATTTCACATATCTTTACAAATTTTTTATTCAATCGTCAAATTTACCTTACTCTAAAACCGCGAAATTAATCTCAGAAAAAGAGACGCTGCCAGACGTACGATGTCGTGAAACGTATTAAAAAATATAAATTACGTAGTTATTAAAATTATTATAAGTTTTTTTTTTTTAATTCCCAATTTTTCTTTATCAAAATTCTTCAAGGATTTCAAAATATATAATTTTTTAACGTACGTTTAGTAGTTTTTGAAATATTTAACGAAATCCAACTTCAGTCTAGCCATATATATATATATATATATATATATATATATATATATATATATATATATATATATATATATATATATATATATATATATATATATATATATATATATATATATATATATATATATATATATATATATATATATATATATATATATTTATAAATCCACCAAAATTAAAAATTTAATATATAATGGTCTTTGAGAGAGGAATAGACCTTTGACCTTTTTGCCCCTTGGATAGGGAGATTCAGAGAGAAAACGGGGATAAGCCCCATTTGCATTCGAGTTTAATTCAAACTTCAACGACTATTTTCTAATGAAGTTCGTCCTAGAAAGTTGCCTAATTTAAACGTATAAGTTGCCACTTGGTTAATTCAGCTATTTTTTTTTAGCAAATATTATCTTTTTTCCTGTAAAACTTTTATCAAAAAATAAATAAAGACAAATGTAAAAATATTTGTGATTATCAAAATAACCCTGTGTTAATTAATAAGCCATTTCAAATTTATTTTAGAGTTTTTGCTGCAAAAATATGAATTCCAGATAGTATGATCTAAACTACTAAGTAATATTTTTTCTCATATATATATATATATATATATATATATATATATATATATATATATATATATATATATATATATATATATATATATATATATATATATATATATATATATATATATATATATATATATATATATATATATATATATATATATATATATATATATATCTTTTTAAATATATCTACACCAGTCTAATTTTTTTAAAGCCAATTTTTTGTTGGCGTTTTTTTTTTTTTTTTTTTTTTTTTTTAACACTAAGAAGGCGTATGGTCCTGATGGTATTCCTCCTGTGGTTCTCAAAACTTGTGCTTCCGAGCTTGCACCCTGCCTTGGTAAACAATTTCGTCTTTGTCTCTCTACTTCAACCTTCCCTTCTTCCTTTAAACGTTCACTCATTCAGCCTGTGTCGAAAAAGGAGGACCCCTCTCAACTCTCTAACTACCGTCCCATTTCTATAATCTTCGTTCTCTCTAAAGTTTACAATCTTTCCTTAACAGGAAGATTTGGAAACATCTCAATTCTTCTAATCTTTTCTCTGATCGCCAGTATGGCTTTCGTAAGAAACGCTCTACTGTTGATCTTTTCCCTTTTCTTTGACTCCAGGTTCTCCGCTCTTCGGCATTTCGGTGAATCTTTTGCTGTTGCGCTCGTAATATCGAAAGCCTTCGATCGAGTCTGGCACAAAGCTTTGATTTTAAAGCTTTCCTCTTTCGATATCTATGAATTTCATCGTTATGATGTCACCTTCCATCACTCAGAGTTTGTAAACATCGATGTGAATCACCCTGTATATATATATATATATATATATATATATATATATATATATATATATATATATATATATATATATATATATATATATATATATATATATATATATATATATATATATATATATATATATATATATATATATATATATATATGCGTCTTAATTAACATCTATTAATAAATAATTGTTCAATGCTAAAATTAAAATAAAAACTTTAATAGTCGAATGTAATTTTAAGCTCAACAAGGGATTAAGAAAGAATAAAACCTAGATTACGGTAATCTCTAGTAATCTATAAATAATATATATATATATATATATATATATATATATATATATATAATATATATATATATATATATATATATATATATATATATATATATATATATATATATATATATATATTATATTAATCACAGTATATTTAAGTTCTATAAAAACATTAGGTTTAAAACCTTTGTTTAATTTGAATAAGATTAAATGAATTCACAAAACAAGAAAATAATAATTCTTGTTACAATGAAATTTTGAATAATATTATAAAGACTATTTTTGTGAATATTTTTAAAGTATGTTATTTTATATATATATATATATATATATATATATATATATATATATATATATATATATATATATATATATATATATATATATATATATATATATATATATATATATATATGGATGTGCATTTTGATTTTTGTTCAATTGCAATTTACCGTCTACCGTGGCTGAAACGGTAGAGTAATTGACTGTCGTGCTTGAGGACGCCGGTTCGATCCCACTTCGGGATCCTAGGTATATACTACCTAGAAAAGTTCCTCCCTCTCCTCGAATAGGGCAATGCCCGTGAGATGTGAACTTCTTAACAAAAAAAAAAATTTTTGCAACACTTACATGTTACAAACTCACGTTCTTTCCTGAGGATATTTTTTACAATTTGCTTTGCAACAAAACAATATTACAACAATCCAGTTTCCGATGCTCACTCTCTTACCTGATCCCTTTTGGGGTTTTCTCCCCGAAGGGAACATAGCTCCCCCTTTCACTCTCTTTAGTAAGCATTTTTTTTTAACCTTGCAAGCCCTTAACCCTTTTCCTTAACCTCTAAACCTTTTTTCCACGTTGCCTTTCGCTATGTTACAAGGCTAACTTTCGCTCACCTTCTGGTCACTTCCGTTCAATATAAAAGTAGAAGATAACGGATGAATAACGTTATGAAAAAAAGAAACCCCTACAAGTATGTATAGTTTTTTATTAAATAATCATGTTTGATTTTTTTTGGCGGTGAGGGAAAATCCAAAGTACTGTTCAAACGTCTAATATATTCTTCATTTGTCAAACGATATGAACACTGATCAAAGTTCGTTGTGCATATCTTTAAAAGGTCTCAAAGATCAGTAATCACAAGCACTATGAGAAAAAGAAACTTCATTATTTGATTCAAACCTTTTCTTTAAAAGATATAAAATCCCTACTCCCAAATACTCTTTTAGAAATCATAAAATAAAATAAATATAAAAGAGATTTAATATTTGGCTCTTCTGAGAAGCCACAATATTTTGATGGCAGTGAATTACTCAATGGGAAATTCTGATAAAAGAAACGAATTCTGGCAAATGTAATTCAACAAAAGATTCTCATCTTAAAAGAAAAACGTCCCTGTAATATTTCAATCACTTACATGCTCACATGAAGTCTATGTAGATAAGTAAATATCCAACACGCCCACGCCCACGCCCACGCCCACGCCCACGCGCGCACACACACACACACACTCATCAGTACAAATTGATATATATATATATATATATATATATATATATATATATATATATATATATATATATATATATATATATATATATATATATATATATATATATATATATATATATATATATATATATATATTCCCTGCCGACGGTTTGGGTATAGCACCTTTCGGAGCAAATTAAATTAAAACTAAAAATCATACTACTTTTGTAAAATATTTTTTTCCTAAATTAAAGCTACTTTTTGTATCAAATTATATTTTTTAAAAAACAATTCTGTAAATCAATTGAATTTCACCAGGGTAGAAATATTTTCTTGTCAGTTATCGTTAATTTACTCTTTAAGTCCAAGTTAGGTTAAGTCGAACTAGTTTGTTAGATCTAGCAAACTAATTCGACTCAACCTAACCTGGACTTGAAAAGTAAATATACACTAACGGCCAGCGAATAGGCCTCACCTGGCCAACGCCGGCTCTCTCAGCGCCTATATAAAAAAATGAAAAGAGCTTAGACGTGGAGAACAAGAAATAAATTTTTATAAAAAATTTACAGATAAACTAGTGTAATATCATTCAAAAAGTCTGAATTTAATAAATCCAGAGATTCTTTTCTCATAAATCGTGGTTAGATCACATATTGTATAAAATATTTTATAAAATTTTTATGAAATTTTATAAAAAAAAAAAAAAGTTTACATTTTATAAAATTAACAGCTTTGACAATTTGTTGCAATAATGCTTCCAAGGACAAAGACAAAGTATTTTGTTGCCTATGTATCATGCAATGAGTTACAGTTATTTGTGGTGAAGCATGAGTTACATCCAAGCATGGAAGGAGCGCCGTCTCTACTGACCCCTCATGAATATTTCCAGTCTAGTGAACGCTGCATAAAAAAATTCTGCATAAAAAAATTAACTTAATGAAAAATGTCCTCCCGGTTGTGGTTGTTCTTAATGGTTTAAAAAAAAACAGAAATTCTTCTTTAATCTTGTCTTCCTTGACGTAACGCACAAAAAGAGGAAGTTGTTCAAAACCTTTTACATCAGTTGTCTTATTAATCTGGATGCTAAGTAGTCGATAATGGTTTACTTTAATTTCCTCGATGACCAGAGTCAAAATGTCATTAGACATATCAGAAATTCTGCGCTTTATTGCAGCATTACATAAGGATATATGATCTTCTAGATGAGGATATTGTTTTATCTTTTTAACAGCATCTACAGCTAGCATGATCCTAACATGTCTTTGGTGCAAGGAAAAATTAGGTTTTCAGCAACTTTGTGTGGTTTTTAGGTTTTTGCTACTTTCAGAGCAACAAAGAATGAAACTTAATACAGTTAGGTTTCTACTTTGAAAAGATCCGCTTAAATCTAGCCTGGATCTTTTAACATGTTCAGCCTTTTTTCTAAAGAAATGTTTAAATTAGAATGTTTTGAGATAAGATTCCTTTCGAGTTTGTTAGGTTTGAATGACTCATTTGGAAGTTTCCATGCATTGAAGTCTTTCTACACCAGCAATTGCAATTGGCGTAAAACCAAACTTTAAAAATTCATCACCATATTTGCTTTTGGTTTCACTAATTTTCAAAATAATGGTTATGATTAATCAAATAATAAATATATTAGTTTTTAAATCTGAATTTACAGGCACATGACACTGCTAACAGGAAAAAATCCTACTGGCAATTTTCCTGTCTGCAGTTTTGCAAGACTTACCATAAAAAATACCAAATTTGCACTGAGCAGTATGCCACAATATTTTTCGGAAGTTACATAATAAAATGAATAAAATAAAATAAAAATATAACATCTAAAAAATAAAAAATAACTTGAGTATAATATCTTTTATAAACTGCAGTTTAAAAGTAAAATTTTTTGGTTTTGAGTTAATGCCATTAGGTAAATTGGCAACTGTATAATAATAAATGCCAGGCATATGATGATCATGTTATTGCTATGAATTCCATTGAAAAGCCGACTTTCAAAATTATTTTGATATTGATTAGAAATATAAAATTATGTTATAGAAACAATTCAATTAATTAAACATATGTAAAATAAAAGTAAATTAGTAAGATAGCTTTGTGACTCACTGAAAAAGCGTATGCCACTTTTGGGTCTTGAACCACAAGATGAGAATCACTATGATACCTTCTTCGAAAGCACCCAACTCAAACCTTCATCTCTACTTAATATTCTCGGTGTTTTTTTTTCTCGTGATGTTTCTTGCAAAGGTTCTAAGAGGTTGGCTATTTTGAGGAGCCTTCAAAATTTCTTTACTCTACCTCGGATGCTTGCTCTTTATAGGGGTGTTATTCGCCCCTTTCTGGAGTACGCCCCACATATTTGGTGTGATTCCACACAAACAGCTCCCCTTGAAAAGGTAAAGTCTACGGCTTTTCGACTTTTCAACTTTTCCGCTCTCACGAATTCTCTCCAGTCTCATTCTCTTCTTGCCCGTCGAATTGTTGCGTCACTCTCTCTATACTATCGCTATCACTCTTCTAAACTGTCTTTTGAACCTAATCCAACTGATAGGAGGTTGTGTGACTCGCCTTTCTACACAGTTTAATTTTTTCGCTGTCCAACTCTCGAACTACAGACATAACCGCTTTGCTCAATCTAACATGTACTTTACTAGTAAAGTCTGGAACTAGGGTTGGCCGAGCTCCGGAATTTTCCGCACCGCACCGCACCACACCGCACCAGGTCATCGTGCACCGCACCGCACCATTTGTCATTCATTGCGCACCACACCGCACCGCACCGGAAGCAAAATGCAGTGCACCGCACCGCACCGCACCAAAAGCTAAACTAAGCGCACCGCACCGCACCGAAATCAGCGCACCACGCACCGCACCGCACCGACATATACAGTTGAAGCATATATATATATATATATATATATATATATATATATATATATATATATATATATATATATATATATATATATATATATATATATATATATATATATATATATATATATATATATATATACCAGTGATGGGCTAATCCGGCAATTTTGCATCCGAATCCGAATCGAATCCAAATCCAGAACCTTTGAATCCGAATTCAGCTGATTTCATTCAGCTCTCCTTGACAGGTGGAGTCTAGAGCTTTCCTTCTCTTTAACTCTCCCTCTCACAAATTCTCATCAATCTCTTTCTGCCCGTCGAACTGTTGCGTTACTCTCTCTATTCTTACGCAATTACAATGGATACTGAACTCTCCCTTCACATAGCTCCTCCATTGAGAAGTGCTCGTGCCACAAGCCTTTCTACCCAGTCTCATTCTTACTCTGTCCAACTCTCAGATTTAGCCGGCCGCTACTTACAACCTTACATGTACTCTACTTGTAAAGTTTGGAGCACATTCCCTTCTTTGACTTGCACACTTTCAAGCGCCGTGCATCGGGACATGTCAGCTTTTAAGGATTAGGTTCTAATATTGCCCCAACTCTGTTGAATATTAGTAGGCCTGGTCTTTTCCTACCAGAGGATATATATATATATATATATATATATATATATATATATATATATATATATATATATATATATATATATATATATATATATATATATATATATATATATATATATATATATATTTGCCTTTCCCACTTTCGTGGGGTGATGCCCGCCACAATTCCCTCACAAACATACCCATTCCTACCTTTCGTCCCCTTTCACCACTGCCCTCCGCAAGTCTACTACCCTCTTCTAAACTCAAATTCCTTCCACCAAAAATTTCTTTCACCCCATCCATCCATCTTCGCTTTGGCTTTCCCCTCCCCTGCCCCCATCCACCTCGGATCTAAGTACCTTGCCCACCATTCTGTCCTAATTCATTCTACACATATGTCCAAACCATTTTAGAACACCCTCCTCCTCTCTGCCCACTACACTTCTTTTCCATCTACACATCTCCCTTATTCTTTCATTCCTAGTCCTATCAATCCTTCTCAATTTGCATATCGCCATCAAACCTTTCATCTCCAAGATATTCAAACTTTTCTCGTCTGTGCAGTTATCATCCATGTTTTACACCCATACATTACAGAAGGCAAACACATACATTCCTAGATATTTGAATTCATCCATCTCCTCAAGTTTCCTTCCCTTCATTTCTGCACCCCCCCCCCCATTCTTCATTCCACATCTCCTCATCCCAACCTCCAATTCTCATAACTTTACTTTTCGCTGGATTGATTTTCAATCTCATGTTCGCACATTTCCTCTCAAACTCTCTCACCAGCATTCTCAACTTTTCTCCAGATTCTGACACCAACACCGCATCGACAAAACGTAAAAGTTCACATCCCATTTACTCTCCACATTTCTCAACCTAATACCCTTTCCTTCTCTCTTCATTTCCCTAACTACACCATCCATTCCCTCTTCATCCTCACTCTGGATCTACAATTCGGATAAAAAGCTTTGATCCCCTTCAGTAATTTCCCTTTCAACCCCCTTTCCATTAGTATTTCAAGCAATTTTCTCCTGCATACTCTATCGTATGTTTTTTCCAAATCCAGAAAACATATCCCATTTTATTATTTTCACTCAATTTCTCGGTAATCAATCTCAGGATGAATGCCTGGTCCACACATCCCCTTCCCTCCCTAAAACCCTCTTGTTCCTCACCCATTTCCTCACTTGTCAATTCTTTCATTCTCGTCACTAACACCTTCCCATAAATCTTTTATATCATGCTCAGCAGA
Organism: Armadillidium nasatum; assembly: GCA_009176605.1. Lineage (NCBI taxonomy): Eukaryota > Metazoa > Arthropoda > Malacostraca > Isopoda > Armadillidiidae > Armadillidium > Armadillidium nasatum. Next base: position 11,297 of record SEYY01010839.1, read on the forward strand.
CTAATCCCCTGTGATTTTTACAAACCAGCTTATCCCCTTTTCCTCTATATATGGGTACAGTGCAAGAGTCCTGCCATTCCTGAGTCACTCTCCCTTCTCTCCAACATTCATTAAACTTTCTCACCAACCAGTCAATCAACTCTCTAGTTCCCTCCTTTATCATCTCTTTATACATAAAATACATTCTTGCCGATTTTCCTTTTTTACCTTTCTCACCGTTACTTCCACCTTTTCTTTACTAATATTTCTCTCCTCTTTTTCGCTAACTACCTCCCCATCATTTTCTACCTCTCCCCCATTACTAATCTCTCTCCCATCGTTTCACAATTCACTAAAGTACATTTTCCATCTCTTCAACTTCCTTCTCTCTCTCATATATATATATATATATATATATATATATATATATATATATATATATATATATATATATATATATATATATATATATATATATATATATATATATATATATATATATATATATATATATATATATATATATATATATATATATATATATATATATATATATATATATATATATATATATATATATATATATATATATATATATATATATATATATATATATATATATATATATATATATATATATATATATATATATATATATATATATATATATATATATATATATATATATATATATATATATATATATATATATATATATATATATATATATATATATATATATATATATATATATATATATATATATATATATATATATATATATATATATATATATATATATATATATATATATATATATATATATATATATATATATATATATATATATATATATATATATATATATATATATATATATATATATATATATATATATATATATATATATATATATATATATATATATATATATATATATATATATATATATATATATATATATATATATATATATATATATATATATATATTTATTTAATTCTTCTCTCTCTCTTAAATATATATATATATATATATATATATATATATATATATATATATATATATATATATATATATATATATATATATATATATATATATATATATATATATATATATATATATATATATATATATATATATATTTTATGTCTCCTCCGGTGGGCAAAGGCCCAAGGCGTACCAATATCCACCGCAGTTGGGGAGCAATCGGATTCGGGGTCGCTAATGGCCGACGTGACCCGATACACGGCGTTTAAAAGTGTGCAAGTCAAAGGATGTTGGGAAAACAGATAAAGGGAGTGTGTTCCAGACTTTACCAGTAGAGTACATGTAAAATTGAGCATAGCAGTTAAGTCTGGGGTCGGAGAGTTGGACAGAGAAAGGATGAGACTGTGTAGAAAGTCGTGTCGCACGAGTCCTTCTCAGTGGAGGAGGTATGCGACGTGAGAGTTCAGAAGAGCAATGTCCGTTGTAATAGCGATAGTATAGAGAGAGTGACGCAACAATTCGACGGGAAGAAAGAGATTGGAGAGAGTTAGTAAGAGCAGGAGAGTTGATAAGACGAAAAGCCTTAGACTCCACCTTTTCAAGGAGAGCTGTATGTGTGGAACCACCCCAGATATGCGAGGCGTACTCCATACAAGGGCGAACAATACAGAGCAAGCAACTGGGGTGGCGTAAAAAAACTACGAAGGCGCCACAGAACACCCAACCTCTTAGAAGCTTGTTTAGAAAGAGAAGTAATGTGATCTTTCCAAGAAAGATCACGAGAAAAAGAAACACCGAGAATATTGAGAACAGATGAAGGTTTGAGTTGAGTGTTTTCGAAGAAGATGTCATAGTTGTGTGGAAGATTGTGTCGAGTAGAAAGATGGAGGAATTGAGTTTTTGAGGCATTGAAAACGACCATGTTTTCTCTGCCCCAATTTGAAATACGAGAAAGATCAGAGGTCAGTTGCTCCAAGGCAATCCTCCTTGCGTCTAATAACTGCTGTTGGGAGGGACGTCTTTCAAATTGAAAGGAATAATGAAGGGTGGAGTCATCGGCATAGGAGTGGATAGGAGATGAAGTAATAGAGAGAGAAGATCATTGATGAAAATTAGAAAAAGAGTTGGAGAAAGGACAGATCCTTGAGGAACACCACTATTTATAGATTTATAGGAAGAACGGTGGCCGTCTACAACAGCTGCTATAGAACGACCAGAAAGGAAATTAGATAGGAGGTCACAGAGAGAAGGATAGATTCCGAAAGAGGGAAGTTTGGAAATCAAAGCTTTGTGCCAGACTCTATCGAAAGCTTTCGATATGTCTAGCGCCACAGCGAAAGATTCACCGAAATGCCGAAGAGCGGAGGACCAAGAGTCAGAAAGTAAGGGAAAGAAGATCACCAGTAGAACGTTCTTTACGAAAGCCATACTGGCGATCAGAGATAAGATTAGAAGAATTGAGATGTTTCCAAATCTTCCTGTTAAGGATAGATTCGAAAACTTTAGAGAGAACGGAGGTTAAAGAAATTGGACGATAGTTAGAGGGTTGAGAGGGTCCCCCTTCTTCGGCACAGGTTGAATGAGCGCACGTTTCCAGCAAGAAGGGAAGGTTGAAGTAGAAAGGCAAAGACGAAATAGTTTACCAAGGCAGGGTGCAAGCTCGGAAGCACAAGTTTTGAGAACCGCAGGAGGAATACCATCAGGACCATACGCCTTCTTAGTGTTAAGCTCAGAGAGAGCAGAAATGATATCTTTAGAAGAAATTACAATGTTAGGCATAAATGAGTTAGAGGAGGTTGTAGGAGGAGGAATAGCTCCGGAATCGTCTAAGGTAGAATTAGAGGCAAAAGTTTGAGCGAAGAGTTCAGCTTTAGTAGAAGGTAAAATGGCAGTTGTGCCATCAGAAGAGACTAGAGGAGGGAAAGAGGAAGAAGCAAAGTTAGAGTTGACATTTTTTTCGAAATGCCAGAAAGGGCGAGATGAAGAAGAACCAGAAAGATTATTGCATTTGCGGCGGAGAAAAGAGTTTTTGGTATCTCGAAGAATAGATTTTGCACGATTCCGGGATGAAATATAAGTAGCATGAGTTTCAGGAGTTTGAAGACGACGGTAATCTCTGAAGGCAGCATCCCTGCGGCGGATAGCACGAGAACAAGCAGAGTTAAACCAAGGTTTGTTAGGTTTAGTAGAAGGGAAAGAATATGGAATGTACGCTTCCATATGCAATAATCATTCCATGGGAAATCAGAGAAGTACAACCGCAAGTCTGACCAGTTAGCAGCACCGAAGTGCCACAGACGTCTCCTCGCCGAAGGCGGGGGCCGTTCTTGCGGAAGACTTGAAGAGACAGAACAAGATACGGAGATAAGAAGGTGATCGGATGAACCCAGAGGAGGAAAGAGTTTAACAGTATAAGGAGAAGGATTAGAGGTTAAGAAAAGATCAAGTATGTTGGGTTCATCACCAAGACGGTCAGGGATACGGGTAGGGAGTTGCACCAACTGCTCAAGGTTGTTCTGGATAGAAAAGTTGAAGGCGAGTTCACCGGCTGGATCATGAGAACTAGATGAAAGCCATTGGCGGTGGTGAACATTGAAATCACCTAAAATGATGATTTCAGAGAAAGGAGAAGAGGATAGAATGTGCTCTATTTTGGAGTTTAAATAGTCGAAGAATTTTTTATAGTCAGTAGAATTAGGAGATAAATAGACAGAACAAATAAATTTAGTAGT
>SEYY01010839.1:22500-30000 GCA_009176605.1 Armadillidium nasatum
CTCATATATCCCATGCCTTTACCTGTGATTACATTTGATCAAGTGCATGGGCTATTGAATTTTATGAATGTTAGGAATACAAGCGGCTTGGATGTTATTCCTTTCCTGACTTTTAAGGGAGTGTGCTTCTTTCTCTCTATACTTCAATACTAGTACTTTCTCTCGGTGTTGGAGGCACGCATTAGTCCAACCTATTTCGATGAAAGGTATCCGCTCTCATCCTTCTCACTATCGCCCTATAGCTCTCACTTGTATTCTGTCTAGGATCTCTGAAATCATTCATTCAACAGTATTTTATCAATATTGGAAACGAAATTTTAACAAACAGTTCAGCAGGTCAAACAAACATTGAAACATTTTTACCTCAGTGCAACTCCCATTTTACTTTTGAAAACATTACCTCATTAGATATCCAAAATATAATAGCAGGCATAAAAATAAAAAATGTGATATCTTGAGCATCCCAAATCACAAATACAAGCTCGTGGCTGACATCATTTCCACCCCACTAGCTCACTTATTCAATGCTTCAATCCTTTTAGTTGTTTTCCCTCTACCCTTAAAATTTCCCGCGTGACTCCTATATTTAAGAAAGACGATCCCTCCCTCACTAAAAACTATAGATCTATATCCATTACACATACGATTAGCAAAATTTTCGAAAAACTAATATTTGATCAGCTGACTGAAACTCAAACTTAGCGATTTCCAGTTCGGCTTCAGAAAAAAGGCGTTCAACATCGGACGAGCTTATCTGTCTGACGGAAAAATTTTATAAAAATTTAGCAAATAAAGAAAATAAAGACTCCTCCGTCCTTCTGCTACTAGACTTTACCAAAGCGTTTGACACAATAGACCATGATATCCTATTAACCAAACTAAATAGACTGATTTTCGAATGGCCTAAGCTTGCAGTGGTTTGAAACTTACCTCAAAGGTAGACAACAAAATGTAAAATTTGGTGATGCACTTTCTAAAACACAACAAATAAAAACTGGTTTCTCCTTGCTTTGCTTCTATTTTCAAAATATACAAAAGACTTAATAAACTCACACAACTCCCTCTCAGTCTCATTCATAGATGATATATCTATATTGATCAATGACAAGAACCCCGAAACACTCCAAAAAAGTTGAAAGCTCTTTAATAAACATCACGAGATGGGTCGACTCAAATAAACTATCATTAGACATTCAAAAAACCTCTTACATTACAATAAGCAACAAAAATGAAGGAAATAATTTTAAAATTAAACTAAAAGATTTTGAGCCAACCAGAACAAATACCGCGAGAATCCTGGGAGTCGTAATAGATGACAAATTATCATTTAAAGAACACGTAAACACATTAGTAAATAAACTCGCAAAGTATATGTACAGTCGTCAACAGAAGTTCGTTCCTATTAGGCTGGAAATAAATATTTATATAAAATGGAAATCATTTCATAAAAGCTCTATTTTGAATAAAAAGAAAATAAAAACATTGAGCGGGGCTTAATTGAACTGTGATTGGCTGAACCTGAAATGATCCCCATTTTATATAAATATTTATTTCCAGCTTAATAGGAACGAACTTCTGTTGACGACTGTACATCTTCGTTAAATTAGCAAAATCCATTCCACTGTATGTTTGCACACATTCCCCCCACATACTTTAGTCTCTCTGTATATGGAACAACGCCCCAAAAAAACACATCAAATCATAACAATGCAAAAACGAATCATAAGACTTCTCAGCGGCAGCAGAGACTTTTATAGTCATACACCACTTTTATTAAAAAAAACTTAACATATTGCATTTTGATAAAGGAAATTCACAAAGTAATAAATGTTAACACATGCGAATTCCTTAAAAAAAAACATCAAAACAATCAAACTGAGAGAGGAATAATCTTAAGAAGCAACAACAACCTAAAAACCCCTTTCCACAGGCTCACTAAAGCACGACAAGAAGTAAGCTACTCTTCCACCATTCAATATAGCAATCTCCCAGACGAGATAAAAAATGAAAGATCAATAAAATCATATGCGCGAAAAATTAAAAAAAGGTACATAAATTCGTATTGATCCATTATTATTATTATTGTTATTATCATTATCATTATTATTATTATTATTATTATTATTATTATTATTAGTAGTAGTAGTAGTAGTAGTATTGTTCATATTATTATTATTATTATTATTACTATTATTATAAATGTTATTACCAATACTATTCCTATTTTTATTGTTATTACTACCGTTATTATTATTAATATTTTATTATTATTATTATTATTATTATTATTATTATTATTATTATTATTATTATTATTATTATTGTTATACTTGCTATTATTTTGACCATTAGTATTTTTATTACTAAGCTTATTTTCTCTATTCTTATTATTATTAAATCGGATAACCTATTTCAATCAAGAATAATAATTCCATTACCGCAATCATTAATACGATTATTATTATTACTATATATAATCGTTGCTGTCATTGTTTTTTTAATATAGTTATTAGTATTATTGAAAATTTTATTATAAATATTATATTACAACTGTATTTTTATTATTACTATTATTATCACTATTTTTATCGCTGCTATATTACTGTAATTATTATTATTATAGTTACCATTATTATTATTATTATTATTATTATTATTATTATTATTATTATTATTATTATTATTATTATTATTATTATTATTATTATTATTATTGTATCGTTACAATATTTGAAATAAATGTCATCTTTGTTATTATTAGCAAAGTTGTTCAATGAACTACCGGCGAAACTAAAAAATGAAATTTCATTAAAAATCTTCATTCACAAAATCAAAAAAAATTATATAAATCAGTATTAATCATCACCATCTCGATCAAGGTTATTATAACTATTATTATTATTATTATTATTATTATTATTATTATTATTATTATTATTATTACCATTATTATTATCTTTATTACTATTATTATTATTATTATTATCTTTATTATCTTTATTATTATTATTTTATTATTATTATTATTATTATTATTATTATTATTATTATAAAACTTTATTATTATTGTTATTATTATTATTATTATTATTATTATTATTATTATTATTATTATTATTATTATTATTATTATTATTATTATTATTATTATTATTATTACTGTCATTATTATTACTAGTATTACTATTATTATTATTATTATTGTTATTATTTTTACTATTATTATTATTATTATTATTATTATTATTATTATTATTATTATTATTATTATTATTATCATTATTATTATTATTATAATTATTATTATATTTTCCGCACATTATCACTTAGCATTATTTGTTTACTATCGTTAATCAATATTTTTTTTTTATTTACTTTTTCCTTCCAACGTCTGCTACAGACTTAAACTATATATATGCCTTGGGAAAGTAAGGCACAATAACCAAAAACCCGAAACTAACCGCAAAGATAAACCTTAAAAAAGACCTTCGTATAATGAGTCTTTTATTTTCCTTGAAGTAAAGAACGCATTCTTTAAAATCATTATTATTATTATTATTATTATTATTATTATTATTATTATTATTATTATTATTATTATTATTATTATTATTATTATTATTATTTTTACTATTAATTTTATTATTATTATTATTGTTATTATTATTATTATTATTATTATTATTATAATTATTATTATTATTATTATTTGTATTAATATTGTTACTGTTAATGCTGTTATTTCTTTCATTATTATTATTTTCGTTATTGTTTTTATTATTAGTACTGTCATTAGTCACTATTATTAGTATTAAATATGTGATAGATATTCCAATAATTCTAGCGACATCATACACAAATAAAATTGCTGTACTATTTTCTAGTATTAATGCTGGAGATGGTATCTATTATAATTATTATTATTATTGTTATTATTATTATTATTATTATTATTATTATTATTATTATTATTATTATTATTATTATTATTATTTATATAATTTTCATTATTTTTATTTTTATTGTCGTTAATTTCATTATTGTTACCATTATTAGCTACTATCACTATTACTATTAATTGATATTATTTTTGGTATTATTGTTACTAGCTTTTATTATTATTATTATTATTTACTATTACTATATTTATTATTGCTCATTATATTTTATGCATCATATTTGTATATTAATGGTTATTAATATGTATTGATGAACTATTTATCAACTAAACACTGGGGTTCAATGGAAACCAATGTGTATCCCCTTAGCAGCCGCTTTTCAGAGTATTGTACAACTAACTAATTATTAATATTGTATTTAGTAGAATAGGACCTACTGAAAAACTGTATTATCTGTAATTGTGCCTCTGAATAAAATATTTAAATTGAAATTGAAATTATTACTAGAATTATCGTAGTAAACTTCATAAGTAACGTCTCTGTTATTGTTGCTTGCATGATCAATATTTCTAGACTTTTGTTACTCTAGAAGTAACCTATCATAACCTGTAATTATTAAATAAATTAAATTATATATATATATATATATATATATATATATATATATATATATATATATATATATATATATATATATATATATATATTATTATAAAAAAAAAATTTATTATATATATATATATATATATATATATATATATATATATATATATATATATATATATATATATATATATATATATATATATATATATATATATATAAACGGCAGTGTTTTCCCCTAGCAGCCCCTTTTCAGAGAACTGGACAGTCACATTATTATTATTAAGATTTCTATTGAATTTAGTAGTATAGAAACTTTAAGCCTGTAAATGTACCATTTCCTAAATAAATATTTGTGAATTGTGAATTTTTATTATTATTGCGCTTTTTACAATAAATGTGCTTTGCTTTTTTTTAGTTTTAGGTAGCAGTAGGACGAGAGTAATAGTGGTAGAGGTGATAAGAGCAGTAGTGGTAGTAGTAGCATAGATAGAAATATTATTTTACATTTCAAAGACATCTATGTCAAATACTATTTGACTATTGTTATAAAAATACACGTATACATGCCTACAAGTTCTAGAAATTATTCACTTGTTTCTGAATATAAGTAAAATAATTTTATATTAAAAAGGAAGATTTAATAAAGTTGTCGTTTCGTTTAGCTTTATTAAATAAGTAACGAGATATTTTATTAATACGGAAGTTTTTGTCAATAAAATTTACGTAAAATTTATAAATAAACATAGTTGACATTTTTTTTTTAACATACACATTAAGTAATATATACATAAGGTCACATTGAATTACTATAATTTCAATTACAATTAATTACACTTAATTACAGTATAATTTTTATATATACTTAAAATAATAAATGTAAATAATTTTATTGTAAGATACTATCGCACGATATATGCAAAATTATATTTCGCAGAGAACATCCGAGTTCCAAAGAAACAAAGATACGCACTGAATTTTTTCACCAAATAACAAGGAGTATCTTATAGGCATTGTGCAACACTAAGCTTCACCTCCTTTTTCTAACTGTTGTCAGTTATCTCTTATATATATATATATATATATATATATATATATATATATATATATATATATATATATATATATATATATATATATATATATATATATATATATATATATATATATATATATATATATATATATATATATATATATATATATATATATATATATATATATATATATATATATATATATATATATATATATATATATATATATATATATATATATATATATATATATATATATATATATATATATATATATATATATATATATATATATATATATATATATATATATATATATATATATATATATATATATATATATATATATATATATATATATATATATATATATATATATATATATATATATATATATATATATATATATATCCATTTATTACGTCCCTTTTTATATGCCAGGCAAATATTAACCTTTGGCATTGATGAATAGAAACATGCTATTCCTGCGCAAGATCTTTTTCCTCAACATCACTCCTCGTAACTCAGCCCCGCTTTTTACATATGATCTATTTATTCAGTCTCTTTTTATCTTCGTAGGTAACTATCTCCTTATCTTTTTACCTTTCTCTAGACACTGATGAGTGGAAACATATACCCATCGCGTTCAAAACTCCAAATACTTAGGATCTCGCCTCTTCACGTTGCTTTTATCATTATTATTATTATTATTAGTAGTAGTAGTAGCAGTAGTAATTTTCGTCTTAAGGAACTTACATGTAGGCATTACATCCCCAACTACATTAAGAGCCGACATACGTATCACGATACGTTACAAACTTCATCTTTCTTCTTACTTTAAGTCCTCTTCCCCCTATTTTCTCAGCCTAATCTTCATATATGGTTCAGTAACGCTTGGAAAAGCAGAACTTATAATCAACAAGTCCAGAATAGGCATTCCCTCGAGCTCTTTTACCAAGTCTCTCGCTCTCTCTCTCTCTCTCTCTCTCTCTCTCTCTCTCTCTCTCTCTCTCTCTATATATATATATATATATATATATATATATATATATATATATATATATATATATATATATATATATATATATATATATATATATATATATATATATTATATATATATATATATATATATATATATATATATATATATATATATATATATATATATATATATATATATATATATATATATATATATATCTTTCAATTATTTGCTATAACTAAGGCATAACCCATCGCAATCCAATTGTTACTCTGTCGAATATAGGCTGAAATACTCTTCTCTATTTTCCATGACAACATTTTCCTATCATTATAAAAAATTTCGAAATCCATAGTGTATTTACATGATACTAAGATTGAACTTCTTCCTAGAGACATATTTATGAAGCATCACCTTATTCGTATCCTTCAAAGACACCAATCAATACAGCCCTAACATTACATCGCATACCAAAGTTAGCAATGTATTAAAAAAAGTTTTTCTTACGTTTCTATACATATTAAACATCAGAATCCTCAAATTGTAGCATTCTAATTAACAAATATGCTATCGATACTATACAAACAAGTAACTAATTCACTAATTTCTCCTGTTTCTTATCTTCAGTATACAGAATAATTGAATATAGACTGATATGGAAATATATTTTTCAATTATTTCATTATTATTATTATTATTATTATTATTATTATTATTATTATTATTATTATTATTATTATTATTATAGTAGTAGTATTAGTAGTAGTAATAGTAAATAATAATAGTTAAATAATAATAAAAATAATTTAAATTAATTTTATATATAATTATTATATTATTATTAATTATTAACATATTATTTTATTATTATTATATTATTATATTATTATTTATTATTTTATTATTTATTATTATTATTATTATTATTATTATTATATTATTATTTATTAATTATATTATTATTATTATTAATTAT
>SEYY01010839.1:40000-45225 GCA_009176605.1 Armadillidium nasatum
AAGGTGTTACGGTTTTTTAATCTAGCAACTGCCATTCTCGGAGGGATTTTTTAAAGGTAAGTGACGTAATGCAAGAGTTTTGACCAATGTGAATTTAAAACTGCAAAGAACGTATCATTATCTAGCATTAAAAAATTTCAACCATTCAGAGGAATTGGAGACAAGAAGTTGTGTGACGTCATCACGCATCAGTAAATAAAAGCGCAAAAAAAAAAAAAAAAAAACTATTTCTTATGTATGTTTAATTGTTTTAACGTAGTGTGTGATCTTTGTATGATTTATTTTTTTTTAAAAGAAAGTATAATTAATTTCTGGTACATTCAGAGTTTATTGTATAATAAGAGAAAAGACTTTCAATTTATATATTTATTTAAGTTTTTCTTTAGTTAGACGATAGAACCGATGTAGGATCATAACATGAAAGCTATGGTAGGTCTATATAATTCAGTTTTTTTTCTGTTGTGCTACTTACCATAGCCTAAATATACATGCATTTAGGCCAGCAATCTCCAAACTATTTTGATCGCGTACCCCTAAGACGAAAATAATTATAAGTTGACCCCCAATAATATTGCAATATATAACAATATATATAACAATATATATAAACATATATATATATATATATATATTATATATATATATATATATATATATATATATATATATATATATATATATATATATATATATATATATATATATATAATATATATAAGCTATGGTAGTATTTAATGAGATGAATATTGAATAAACTAAGAAAGTGAGAAGCTTCAACTGAAAAATATTTTTTTTTTAAATGCTAAATAAAATAAATTTTATTTAATTTTATTTTATATTATAATATATATATATATATAATATATATATATATATATATAATATATATATATATATATATATATATATATATATATATATATATATATATATATATATATATATATATATATATATATATATATATATATATATATATATATATATATATATATATATATATATATGAACGCGTGCCTAATTGGCTACATTTCGTGACGTCATTGTTGTATTGCTAATGGGGGAGTAGGGGAATATGACAAATATTGCCGTTTAAATTTTTAGCGAAAATTACCCTGAACGAGGAGCTAAAGCGCAACTTTTTCTTGTATCTGATGCTTTAACTGTATATATTTAGACTTTGCAAGTACGGTTTTTGTAAAGAACTCTCTACTGGTGATCTTTGCCTTCTTTCTGACTCTTGGTTCTCAGCTCTTCGGCATTTCGGTGAATCATTTGCTTTGGCCCTAGACATATCGAAAGCTTTCGATAGAGTCTGGAACAAAGCTTTAATTTTCAAACTTACCTCTTTCGGAATCTATCCTTCTCTCTGTGATATTCTTTCTGATTTCCTTCCTGGTCGTTCTATAGCAGTTGTTGTAGACGGCCATCGTTCTTAACTTAAATCTATAAATAGAGGTGTTAATCAAGGATCTGCACTTTTCCCAGCTCTCTTTCTACTTTTAATTAATGTTCTTCACTTTATTGCTTCATCACCTTTTCACTCCTATGCTGATGACTCCACCCTTCACTACTCCTTTCATTTGGAAAGACGTCCCTCCCAACAACAGTTAATTATTGCAAGAAAGGTGGCCTCGGAGCAACTGACCACTGATCCTTCTCGTATTTCAAATTGAGGAAGAAAAAACATGGTAGTTTTCAATACCTCAAAACTCAATTACTCCATCTTTCTACTCAACATAATCTTCCACATAACTGTAACATCTTCTTCGAAAACATTCTACTCAAACCTTCATCTGCCTTCAATAATATTGATGTTTCTTTTTCTCGTGATCTTTCTTTGAAAGATCACATTACTTCTCTTTCTAAACAAACTTCTAAGAGGTTGGGTATTCTGAGGCGACTTCGTGATATTTTTACGCCACCCCAGTTGCTTGCTCTTTATATGGGTGTTGTTCCCCCCTGTATGGAGTACGCCTCGCACATCTGGGGTGGTTCCACATATGCAGCTCTTCTTGAAAATGTGGAGTCCATGTCCTTTCGCATTATAAACTCTTTTGCTGTTACTAAATCTCTCCAATCTCTTTCTAACCGTCGAATTGTTGCGTCACTCTCTCTATACTATCGCTATTACAACAGACACTGCTTTTGCTCTTCTGAACTTTCACTTCGTATACCTCCTCTATTGAGAAGGGCTCGTGCGACACGACTTTCTACACAGTCTCATCCTTTATCTGTCTAACTCTTAGACCCCAGACTTAACTGCTATGCTCCATCTTCTATGTCCTTTACTAGTAAAGTCTGGAACAGACTTCCATTATCTGTTTACCCAACTTTCTTTGACTTGCACACTTTTAAACGCCGTGTATCGGGTCACGTCGGTCATTAGCGACCAGATTTCCGACTGTTCCCCAACTCTGGTAGATATTGGTAGTAATTTCCCCACCAGAATTGACATAATATTTATTTAGATATATATATATATATATATATATATATATATATATAATATATATATATATATATATATATATATATATATATATATATATATATATATATATATATATATATATATATATATATATATATATATATATATATATATATATATATATATATATATATATATATATATATATATATATATATATATATATATATATATATATATATATATATATATATATATATATATATATATATATATATATATATATATATATATATATATATATATATATATATATATATATATATATATATATATATATATATATATATATATATATATATATATATATATATATATATATATATATATATATATATATATATATATATATATATATATATATATATATATATATATATATATATATATATATATATATATATTATATATATAAAATTAGTGATGGATCCATATCATATTTTCTCATCTGCGGATGCGGATGCGGATGCGGATATAGAATTTTCGTCAATTGCTGATGCGGATGCGGATGCGGATGTCTAATTTTTGCAAGAGCGGATGCGGATGTGGATGCGGAAGTGGATGATAATTTTGATGAGGATGTTCCGCGGATGCGTGATGCCATCACTAATATATATATATATATATATATATATATATATATATATATATATATATATATATATATATATATATATATATATATATATATATATATATATATATATATTTTTTTTTTTTTTTTTTTTTTTTTTCTCCGTGGAAAAAGCAATAATCTTTCTGGTTCCTCTTCCTCATGCTCTTACTGGCATTTTGCAAATAATGTCGATTCTAACTCAGCTTCTTCCTCTTTCTTTCCTCTAGTACCTTCCGAAGGAATAGCTACTGTATTGCCTACTTCAAGCTATAAACTCATAGCTCCAATTTACACCTATAATTGAACTCTTAATTATTCTCATTTATTACTAATATTGTAAATTCTTTTAAAGATATTATTTCTGCTTTTTAGAGGCGTGTGTTTTTAATTGCATTCTTACTGTACTTCATAAGTATTGTAGTTTCGAGCACGAACTTTGCCTTGGTAAAATGATTTGTTTTTGTCTTTCCACTTTAACATTTCTTTTTGCTGAAGGTGTGGCACCATTCAGTTTATGTTGAAAATATGAAAATTCATCTGAACCCTTTATATATATATATATATATATATATATATATATATATATATATATATATATATATATATATATATATATATATATATATATATATATATATATATATATATATATATATATATATATATATATATATATATATATATATATTATATATATATATATATATATATATATATATATATATATATATATATATATATATATATATATATATATATATATATATATATATATATATATATATATATATATATATATATCCTCCGGTGGGCAAAGGCCGTAGGCCTACTGAATTCCACCAGAGTTGGAAAAACACTATTCTGCTCGAAGTTGGCTAGATACACGGCGTTTGAAATTATGCAAGTCAAAGGAAGTTGGGAAAACAGATAAAGGGAGTGTGTTACAGACTTTATTAGTAAAGTATATGCAAGATTGAGCATAGCGGTTAAGTCTGGGGTCGGAGAGTTGGACAGAGAAAGGATGAAAATGTGTAGAAAGTCGTGTCTCCCGGGCTCTTCTCAATAGAGGAGGAATGCGACGAGAGAGTTCAGAAGAGCAGTGTCTGTTGTAATAGAGATAGTGTAGACAGAGTGACGCAACAATTCGACGGGCAGAAAGAGATTGAAGAGAGTTAGTAAGAGCAGGAGAGTTGATGAGTCGAAATGCCCTAGACTACACCTCCTCAAGGAGAACTGTATGAGTGGAGCCACCCCAGGTGAGTGAAGCATACTCCATACAAGGATGAACAACGCCCATATACAGAGCAAGCAACTGGGATAGAGTGAAGTAATTCTGAACTCGCCTCAGAACACCCAACCTCTTAGAAGCTTGTTTAGAGAAAGAAATAATGTGATCTTTCCAAGAAGATCAAGAGAAAAAGAAACACAAAGAATATTAAGGAGAGATGAAGGTTTGAGTTGTGTGTTTTCGAAGAAGACATCACAGTTGTGTGGAAGATTGTGTCGAGTGGAAAGATGGAGGAACCTGAGTTTTTGAGGCATTGAAAACAACCATGTTTTCTCTGTCCCAATTTGAAATACGTGAAAGATTAGAGGTTAGTTGCTCCATGGCTACCCTTCTCGAATCTAATAATTTCTGTTGGGATGGATGTCTTTCAAACTGAAAGGAGTAATGAAGTGTAGTGTCATCAGCATAGGAGTGGATAGGAGATGTAGTAATAGAAAGAAGATCATTAATGAAAAATAGAAAAAGTGTTGGGGATAGGACAGAACCCTGAGGAACACCACTGTTAATAGGCTTAAAGGAAGAACGGTGGCCGTCTACAACAGCAGCTGTAGAACGACCGGAAAGGAAATTAGAGAGATCACAGAGGGAAGGATAGATACTGAAAGAGGGGAGTTTGGAAATCAAAGCTTTGTGCCAGACCCTATCGAAGGCTTTCTATATGTTTAGCGCGACAGCAATGGATCCACCGAAATGCTGAAGAGCGGAGGACCAAGAGTCAGAAAGTAAGGAAAGAAGATCACCAGTAGAGCGTTTCTTACGAAAGCCATATTGGCGATCAGAGATAAGATTAGAAGAATTGAGATGTTTCCAAATCTTCCTGTTAAGGA
>SEYY01010840.1:0-5000 GCA_009176605.1 Armadillidium nasatum
ATAATAAAAATTTTGCAAATGGCATCTAAGCTCATTGTATCGTCTGCATTTCGTTTTATAAGAATAAGAAAGAGATGGAAATAGGAATTCATTTTACATTCTTAAATTCTTAATCATACTTTTCCCTTAACATAATTTTAGAAATAATTAAAATGTAATTAAAATTATTTAATTAAATTTAAATGTAATTTTAGAAAAGAAATTAAAATTTTTAAATTGAATAATTTTTAATAAGAATTGTGATGTTTTTAATTACATTTTTTATTGCTTTACAGTTTTATTACACAGTTTGAATATTTTCAAATTATATGTTTCTGATATTATTATTATTATTATTATTATTATTATTATTATTATTATTATTATTATTATTATTATTATTATTATTATTATTATTATAATTTTAATTTTATTATTATATTTAAATATATATTATTACTATAGATTACCATTATATTGTTTTTATGTTTTATGTTAATAATATTAATATTACCATTTAGAAGTAAATTATGTGTTCCAACTATTTGCTATTCTTATTTTATTTATTATATTATTATTATTATTATTATTATTTATTATTATTATATTATTTTTTTTTTCTTTTATTATTATTATTATTTATTATTATTATTATTATTATTATTATTATTATTATTATTATTATTATTATTATTATTATTATTATTATTATTATTATTGTTATAATTATTATTAATATTTTTAGCATATGACTTTACGGTATTATTATTATTATTATTATAATTTTTATTACTGTTATTATTATTATCATTTTCAATATTATGTTATAATTATTATTATCATTATTATTATTTTTATAATAATTGTTATTACTATTATTAAATTTTAAAATTTTCCGATTGTTTATAATTTAAATATTTATTTATTAATATTTTTATCATTATTATTATTATTATTATTTTTATTATTATTATTATTATTATTATTATTATTATTATTATTATTATTATTATTATTATTATTATTATTATTATTATTATTATTATTATTATTAGAAATAGAAGTAGAAGTATTATTAGCAATAATAAATATATTTTTACCTGAAGTATATTTTATCATTCTTTTGGCATAAAGATTAAGTAGCCTTCAGTGATGAATATTCAGAAAAGAAGATCTAGACAATGAGAAGACCGAACCTTACCCTGCCCCCCCCGACTCCCCCTCATCAAATGTCCCCAACACTCCTCTCTCTCTTTCTCTCTTCTCTGTTTCCCTTCAATTTGAAAACGAAAGTAAATCTTCCATAAAAATTTTAACCTCCCATTCCCTCACTTTATCAGTCCCCCTTTAAATGGTAACTTTGGCTCCTCCCACTCAACCTCCTTTCCTATTCGTACCTCGCTTAGTCTTCAGAAACTTTCACTAGTGAACTTCAATTATTATTATTATTATTATTATTATTATTATTATTATTATTATTATTATTATTATTATTATTATTATTATTATTATTATTATTATTATTTATTAATTTGTATTTATAATTTATATTAATTAAAATATAATATAAATAATAAAAATAAAAAAAAATATTATTATTATAATTATTTTTGTAAATGTTATTATAATATATATTAGTAATAGTAAATATACATATATATATATATATATATATATATATATATATATTATATATATATATATATATATATATATATATATATATATATATATATATATATATATATATATAATATATATATATATTATATTTTTTTTCTTCTTTTCTTCTTTCTCTCTCTCTCTCTCTCTCTCTCTCTCTCTCTCTCTCTCTCTCTCTCTCTCTCTCTCTCTCTCTCTCTCTCTCTCTCTCTCTCTCTCTCTCTCTCTCTCTCTCTCTCTCTCTCTCTCTCTCTCTCTCTCTCTCTCTCTTAAGCGATATGAATCTGTTTCCAATTAAAAGTAAAAATATATTGGATGCCAGTGATATAGAACCCCTTTTTGAATGTCAGGTTTACCTTTTGTACTTTATGAAAAAAAGTAATAAATTAACGAACACTCAAAAAAAAAAAAAAAGGAAGTTCACCATTTTGCATAAATAGTAAATTTATAAAAACATTAAAAATTTTACAAAAATACATACTTTCACTAAAGAAATATACTGCTACTTCATATTATTATTATTATTATTATTATTATTTTATTATTATTATTATTATTATTGTTATTATTATTATTATTATTTTTATATGGACGTGCAAAAATATTGTCAAAACATATATTTGTATAATAATTGACTTTAGTAACTCTTTGAAGATTTACGTAGAGAAGTTTTATAACAATTGACATCGTTCTTTCAAAATGTTTTCTGGGGAGCAGATCCTATTTTCCAATGGTTCTATAAAAACTGTATTAATGGACTTATGAAGAACAGGAGTATAAAAGTTTTTTCACATAAAAATTTTGTACTGCTCAATTTATTGTAAGCCTATCAGCACTCGATAAATGCCTTTTTAGTTAGATAACTTAAGGAAATTTACCTTAAAAATATGGAAGTGGCATCATTGCTTAAATTTTATATTATTTTCATAAAACTGGGATTTGACTGCATATTATAGCACCAATAATAATATTGTCAAAATTTCTCAAGCGTTATATGTTTTTGCATTTTACCTTCTTCATCAATATAAATTGCGTATGCCATCGAAGTGTTATTGGCAAAAAATGTTAATTAGTCAAGCTAAATTGAAAAACAAGCCTCCCTCTATTAATTAGCCTATTAATAAGGATTTTTTTTCGTTTTATAAAAGGAAAAAACAAATTTATTTGTCTTTAATTACTTTTAAAAGGTGCAGAATCTTCATGAATCATAGTTGAAATTTCAGCATCCAGTGGGCATACCATAACAAACTGCAGTAGTGACAAAGACACAACCACTTATGGTAATGATTTCTGCAATTTCATTAAAGGACTTTTATTTATGTAAAAATACAGACGCAGATCGTTTATGCCAAATTCCCCAGCTCCTTCCCAAAATGGACTATATTCCTTTCAAGGTGGGGTACTATAGAGATCCTTGGATATCAAATGCCATTTGATGTTTCGATTTTTTTCAAGTTCTGAATACGAATCACATAAAAGTACATTTTCAATTCATTTCACACAAGAGATTTTGAACAATATTTTGAGATATATTAGTCAAAAGATAAAGCAGATGTTTTCGTATTGTGTACGACAGAAAGAAAGAAAGAAAGTGTACGACAGGAAGAAAGAAGACTACATTAAAAAATGTAGCTGCATCTTACATTTGAAGGTAGAGTTTTGCTATAACAATTTATAGTAAAATGTTAATTAACAAATGAGTATGTTTATTTGAAAGGAATTTTGTATGTGATTTGCAACCACTCTTTTCACATTTAAGTTAAATCCCCTTTTATGTTTATGAAAAATAAAAACCATCTTTACCCATAGCTCATGCAAGGTTTTTAAAAGTATCTTCTTTTAACAAGAAAATTCTTATTAATACACTTCAAGCAATTGTCACAAATAAAATCTTTGTTGAGATACAAAAATAATAATTATGACAATGGATATGCAAGAAATATTCACTAAGATTTGCTTTCTAAATATTTGGATCAGTCACTTCTTTACAGGATATTATAATAAAAGAGAATTTTCAATCAGATCTTGATATATTCACAGAGCTAATAATATTTCAGTCAATTCATTTAATTTGCTTAGAAGAAGAAAAATTATATCACTTCTTCATATTGAATTAACTTTGATGGAAATTTTTATTAAAGGAATTCAGTGGACTTAAAGTATCTCTCAGTGAAATAAAATAAAAAAAAATCCAAATTAAATGCTACCAAAATTAAACGATTCTTTTTTTTTGCTGAACCACAAATCCAAGAGGAGTAAAATTTAAAAATTAAGATGAGCACTGCGCCCTCAGCTAAAAGTTTCGTAGACCTTCAAATGAATCTAGGCTAAATTTAAATAAAAATCTCAGGTCTCCCTCTCAAAATAGAACTGAGAATCTGATTGAGAATTTTAATTAGTAAGGTTTTTTTTCTTTTATTATTATTATTATTATTATTATTATTATTATTATTATTATTATTATTATTATTATTATTTTTATTATTATTATTATTATTATTATTATTATTATTATTATTATTATTATTATTATTATTATTATTATTATTATTAAAAGTTCACATCTCACTGGCATTGCACTTTTCGAGAAGAGGAACTTTTCTATAGGTAGTACACACCTAGTATCTCCAAGTTGTATCGTACCAGCTCTCTCAAGTACGTTAGTTAATCACTCTACCGTTTGAGCCACGGTAAAAGGGTTGTAGTACTTGTCGTTATATTTCCTGCTTACTCACCTAAATCCTTTCATGAACTCCTCGTTGCAGGTATTAATGAACAAGAAAAATTTGATCAAGGAATAATATAATCAACGAAAGGTCGATGTCAAGGATTTTGGAAGGTAAACATGAGGTCAGGCTGCTGCAGGATGTCATATAATGACGAAAGTCACATTTACAAGAGAATGTTTCTTTTAAAAATAGGAAAAGAAAAGAGATAGCTGTATATTTGTATAATGAATGTATGCTTTGTGTTCTTCAAATTAAAAAAACGTACTTTTCCTAATATTTGAATATAAATTAGTCTTGCTTATTATCTTCACAATTATATGGTAGCGTCAGATTTAGTTTTGTTTGTGTGTGTGTGCGTGCGCGTTTGTGTGTGCTGCCCATATATAGAAAATTAAATTTGCTCACTTCTACACACACACACACACATATATATATATATATATATATATATATATATATATATATATATATATATATATATATATATATATATATATATATATATATATATATATATATATATATATATATATATATATATATATATATATATATATATATATATATATATATATATATATATATATATATATATATATATATATATATATATATATATATATATATATA
>SEYY01010841.1:17500-20000 GCA_009176605.1 Armadillidium nasatum
AATGAGAAAGAAAAAACACAAAATCGAATGTTTAGACAGGATCCTGGAAGATTGAGAAATGATAACATCAAATAGGATCCACCAAGAAAAGAAGAAATTGAAAGATTCGTGGAAGGACATATATGAAAATTAAAAAAACAAACAATAATGAAGGAGATTGGAAAGAAGAAATAAGTAATAATCCAACAAACATCAACAAAACGGAATTTACAGAAATAAGTTAATGAGAAGTGAAGGAAGTCATTGTAAAGCTCAGCATCTGGAATGCTCCAAGACTCCATAAAGTTCAGATATATGGTTAAAAAAAAGGATATTGAACCTCTTAAAAAGTATTTAAATAAATTAATGAAAGAGAGAGAAGCCATGCCAGAATGGTTAATACAGGAATACAAATATTACGCCAAAATCTGAAGAAACTAAAAACCCTTGTGCTTGCATTTGTGTTTGTGTATGCGTGCGCGCGAGTGGGCTAATATATATGTATGCATGTATGTGCTATATACATAAAAAATCGCTCTCTTAATTGATCACATAGAAACAAGGTAAATAGAAGCAAATTTTCTATAAATGACCATAATTGGAAATTGGTCCAATTTTATATAAAAATGACCTGCGATTTAATTAATTTAAAAAGAGTCAAATTACTTAATGGAACCGAATCCGAAAGAGTATCATTCCAATTTTTTTTAATAAAAAAAAAGTAAATAAATAAATTAACAAATAAATAAAATGAAAAAATCGATAAATAAAACAAATAATCAAATAATAAATAAAATAAAAGTAAAAAAAGGAATAAATAAATAAAAAAAATAAAATAAAAAAATAAATAATTTTTTTTAGAAAACTAAATATAACAAAATAAAACTAAATTATATTAAAAATAAAATTTTATAATTTTAAATATTCGAAATCGGTGAAACTCAAAAAAGCAATTAAATTTGCAAACTGTTTCAAACAGCCTTGTTAAATAAGCCTGAATTGCCTTTTCAAAACCGTTTTAGTTTGTATTTTAATATTACCTTTTAACATTTTATTATTAATAAAATGTAAATATAAACAAATTTTGTAAAAACACACTCACATACATGAACAATGGAATAAGACACACACACACGTTGACGTATATATATATATATATAGTATATATATATATATATATATATATATATATATATATATATATATATATATATATATATATATATATATATATATTATATATATATATATATATATATATATGTCTGAATGATGTGTGACACTATCAAAGCGTATGAGAGTGCAAATTATATGGAATGGGAAGAGAAAAGTGCTTCAGACTTTGCCAGCAGGATACCTGTAAGGATGAACATAGCAGTCAAGTTAGGGGTAAGAGAATTGGACAGAGGAAGAATGTGACTGTGTGGATAGACAAGTAGCACAAGCTTTACTCAAAACGAAGAATGCAACAAGATATTTCAGAAAATCTGTGTCAACTGTAATAGCGATATTAAAGGGAGAGTAGCAGAGTGATACAAAACAGTTCGACAACTAGAAAGAGATTAGAAAGAGTCAGTAAGTCAAAGTCAAAGTTGAAAGTCAAAGAAACCTAGATTCCAGTCTTTTAAAGAAGGACGAATAAACATTTGGAGGAAGTTGTTGAAGGAGGAATCACTTTGGAATCATCCAAAGTAGAATTACAAGCAAAGGTTTGAGCAAAGAGCTCAGGTTTTGCAGAAGATTTATGCAGCAGTTGTTCCACTGGGAAAAAATACTAGAGGAGAGAGAGAAGAAGAATGGTGTTAGAGGTTATATTTTTATCGAATTGCCAGAATGAACGTGAGGAAGAGAAACAGAAAAGTTATTTCATCTTATACTTCAAAAGAAGCAATAAACATTCCATGAGAAATCAAAGATTGACGATCGTTAGTCAGATCTCCTAGTATAATATCGAAGCGCCTAAAACGTTTATAGGGCGAAAATGGCGAAGGAATTATTCCTGCCAAAGACTTGAAGAGAGATAATAGAATATCGGGATAAGGAAGACGATCAGACGAACGCAGATGTAGAAGGTGTTTATTAACATAACAGCAGGATAGATTAGAAGTTGATCAAAAATTAGTATACACGACTCATCTCCTAGGTCATAAGGGACACTGGTAAGGATCGGAGCTATCATCCGGAGGTTGCTGTGAATAATGAAAATGAAGGCGAATTTATTGACTATATCTTACAATTAGTAGAAAGAAACCAATGGGTTATAAACATTGAAACCAGCAATAATAAAACATTTTGAAAAGAAAGAAGGAGTTTTTGAAGTTCAGATTCACGAAAACTTCAGGATAGTCAGTTGAGTCAGCAGAAAAATCAACTCATCAAATTAATGCTCTTGTACATCGGGCAGAGAGCTGTGCCATTATAAATGCAGAAAACTCTAAGTACCTTCGTTAGGAAGGAAACGCTGGCAGTGGACTGCAGATTAATGCTTCAGTTGGAACGGCACCTCCCTCTTACCCTCCTA
>SEYY01010841.1:55000-57500 GCA_009176605.1 Armadillidium nasatum
AAAAGACCTTTTCAAAACTAATTAAAAAATAGCAAGAGAAAGCGAGGAAGAAAGCGTACAACCACTTGAAAAATTAAAAGGAGGCAATCCAGGAAGCAGGGCGCATGAATCATGGAAAACGTTTTGCGAGGGAGTTTTTAACAAAGGCCGATCTAAAATGATCTAATAGGAAAAAAATACCCTTTGAGGTATTGAAATTTTTGATTGTAAGTATGAAATATGATTCTGTGAGTTGATTGAGAGCCTTAGTTTTAGATGAAAAAATCATATTGGAATCATTCCAATCTATATTATGTTGAAAATCTCTAATAAATTTAAATATAGGATTTCTGTAATACCTTTTATCCTTACACCATTATGAGTTTTTTCTGATACAAAATAAAAGTTTCCCCTCTCCAATTGTCGGTAGAGTTTATGTTGTTCCATGTGTTACTTGTGATTCTTCTTACATAGGTAAGACCATAAAGCACTTACAGTTTAGACTTTTTCAACATAAAGGAGACATCAATAGAGGCAATTAAAGTAATTTTCTATTTAAACATATTGGAGATTTTCAACATAATATAGTTTTGAAAAGGTCCTTGTGATAGAGGGCGAAACGTAAATTCATCCTTTTTATCTTTTTGTTTTAGTAGTTTTAAAATCTTTTTAAATTTTTGGAATACGAGGTAATAGTTTTAATTAATAATATATTAATATATATAATATATATATTATATATATATATATATATATATATATATATATATATATATATATATATATATATATATATATATATATATATATATATATATATTACATGTTCTGCACTCACAGTCAGAACCCTTTTCAAGGAGAGGGCATAATTAAAGATAAAAGAAAATCCACCCAATCCCGGACCCAACGTAGATACCTCAGGTGGGCGCAGACAGAGGATTTAAAGACAGGTAAATTAAATACAGCAAGGAAACCAGACAAAGGAAGGGAGTTTCATAGAACAGAGGTGGCTGGAAAGAAGGAGGTACCAAACGTGCAAGCCTAGAGTTTGCCATGCTCACACAAAATTCATGTGCAACAAGGCACCTCTTGTGCTGCGAGGGCGACGCAATGGTGGTGGAATGCGAGAGGTCAACTCTCTCGAGCACCTGCAGTTGTATTACCTATAGAAAAGAAAGAGAGTACACCAACATCAAGTCGCACAGAAAGAGAGTTAAAGGAGTTTGAAAGTAGGGGACAGTTTATTAGTCTTTTTAGCCTTAGACTCAACCTTATTCAAAAGATGGGTGGAACCGGAACCACCCCCAATATATATATATATATATATATATATATATATATATATATATATATATATATATATATATATATATATATATATATGTGTGTGTGTGTGTGTGTGTGGTGTGTGTGTGTGTGTGTGTGTGTGTGTGTGTGTGTGCGTGCGTGCGCGCGCATGTTTGCGCATGAATGTTTAATTTTTCAAATCATCTGGTGCAATCTACAAAACGAATAAACGAATTCATTATGACAGTAAAAATAAATACAGAATAGATATATTAAAAATACCATTAAGTTTCATTTATATTCAGCGATTTTTTTATCATAAATCAGTATTTTGATTTTAAAAAAAAAAATTGTCTGGAATCTTTGTTATAACAAACCAATTAATTCATACTTTCTTGAAAATAAATTTTTACCTCCTCGTAATATATATATATATATATATATATATATATATATAATATATATAATATATATATATATATATATATATATATATATATATATATATATATATATATATATATATATATATATATATATATATATATATATATATATATAAGCTCCTCATGTCTTCTGAAACCAAATCATACAATTACGAACATATGAATGATATCTAATAAACTTCACTTAGACAGGCCTTGCAAACCGTAAATTGGACTATAAAGACTCGATCTTCTGGAGAACTCTGGGAATAAGTATTTAGACGTCAGTTGGAAGATACTAGGTCTACTAATAGGGTAAAAACCTTTCTTGGGAGTATAAAATTCAAGACCTTGCTTTGAAAAACAATGAAGCAAGAGAGTTTTTGGTCTCTCGAAGTGTATATTTTGCACGATTCCTGGATGAAATATAAGTAGCGTGAGTTTTTGGAGTTTGAAGATGACTGTAGTCCCTGAGCTAGCATCCCTGTGGTGAATTGCATGAAAACAAGGAGAGTTAAACCAAGGTTTATTAAGTTTAGTGGAAGGGAAAGAATATGGAATGTACGCCTCCATGCCAGAGAGAATCACCTCAGTAATGCGTTCTGCGCACTCCGAGGAACCCCTCCGACGGAAGCAATAATCATTCACGGGAAATAAAAGAAATACGACCGCAAGTCTGACCAGCTTGCGGCACCGAAGTGCCACAAACTTTTCCTTTCAATGGAAGAGGGTCTTTCCTACGGAAGACTTGAAGAGATAGAGGAGGATACAGAGATAAGGAGGTGACCGGAAGAACTCAGAGGACAAGA
>SEYY01010841.1:70000-72500 GCA_009176605.1 Armadillidium nasatum
TATATCATCAAGAAATATTTAAATATTAAAAATATTTTTTTTTATTATTTAATAATTTTATTTTATTCATAAGATCTTACCAGTCTGTAAAACTTTCCAGACTTTACCTTTGTATTGATGTAGCTTTTATATTAAAATTCCAGTGAAGGTGAGTCAGAATCTCATTATAAACACCAAAGGAATGTTAACCATTTATTTATTTTAGATTTTATACCAACATGCCCGAAGACTCATGGTATCTGAAAGGGACTATCAGTGGAAATAGGTAAGTTAAAGGATGAGAGGAAATTCTAGACGTACTGAAAGATCTTTTATGTTAAAGTTCTCGTGAAAGACGATCAGTAGTCTTATGGCACATACCAAAGAAGAATTAACGTCAAATATATAATATGATTATACAGACATTTCACAGACTCACGGTATTTCAAACCAATTGTCAAAGGGAATCACTAAATAAAACGGATATTGCTGATAAAATGAATAAAAACTAAAGCCAGCCTTTCAGTTTGAAGTTAGACAGACAGAGAACGTGAATGTGAATGCAAAGGCAAGTAAAAAGAACTCTCAGAGGAGGGGATGTGTTTAAAGAGTTAGAAATAGTTACTAAGTTGCAAAATCATCCTTTAAAGTAAGAAATTTTAAGCTCCTTCAAGTTCTTATTTCATATCGTATGGTACTTGTTTCAAAAATCCTTATCGTTGTTAAAACAACATACGTATATAATTATTATTTATTAATTATGATAACAGCATTTTAAGTAAAAGGGTTTAGTCCAAATATTTTTGAGATGGAAAGGGTAAGTTGTTATAGAAAGTAAAGTTTAAATAAAATACCTTTAATAAAAATGCAATATATATATATATATATATATATATATATATATATATATATATATATATATATATATATATATATATATATATATATATATATATATATATATATATATATAATCAAAACGACTTATTTTTTTGATGCTACAAACACTAAATATATCCACATACATACACATTACACACACATTATTTTTATTATTATTATTATTATTATTATTATATATATATATATATATATATATATATATATATATATATATATATATATATATATATATATATATATATATATATATATATATATATATATATATATATAAATCTCAAGCTTATTTTTATCATTAAATGAATATAGAAATACACATACACACACACATACACACACACACATAATTATATTAATGAGTCAACTATACTTGTCCTTCATTTCTTTTTATAAAGGACAAATTAAACATTAAAGAAAATCTGTTATGAATTGAATATTAATTTTAATCATTATTAGATCTCAAAGATGAGCTCTGAGAGTTGTAGCAACGCAATTTTGCCAATAATAATAATAATAATAATAATAATAATAATAATAATAATAATAATAATAATAATAATAATAATAATAATAATAATAATAATAATAATAATAATAATAATAATAATAATAATAATAATAATAATAATAATAATAATAATAATAATAATAATAATAATAATAGTAGCAAAAGCATTTATTTAAAATTGTCATATAAACAAAAAAGGAAATAATATATATACTCGTATATATATATATATATATATATATATATATATATATATATATATATATATATATATATATATATATATATATATATATATATATATATATATATATATATATATATATATTATAAAATTCCGAAAAAGCAATTTTTAAAATTCTCTTGTAAAAATTCATCACAAGAAAACATTTTAAAATTCATTTATTTTCGTTATTTTTTTTTTCCATCTCATTTTTTTTGCATTGTAATACTTTTTCTTTAGTTTTAAAAGATAAAAAAAAGCTTTGAAGACGTTAAAATTTAAATTGATACTTAAAAATGAAAAAGGAAAAAAAAAAAAAAAAAAAAAAATTATATATATATATATATATATATATATATATATATATATATATATATATATATATATATATATATATATATATATATATATATATATATATATATATATATATATTATATATATATATATATATATATATATATATATATATATATATATATATATATATATATATATATATATATATATATATATATATATATATATATATATATATATATATATATATATATATATATATATATATATATATATATATATATATATATATATATATATATATATATATATATATATATATATATATATATATATATATATATAATATATATATATATATATATATATATATATATATATATATATATATATATATATATATATATATATATATATATATATATATATATATATATATATATATATATATATATATATATATATATATATATATATATATATATATATATATATATATATATATATATATATATATATATATATATATATATATATATATATATATATATATATATATATATATATATATATATATATATATATAT
>SEYY01010841.1:85000-87500 GCA_009176605.1 Armadillidium nasatum
TAACGATCTTCTCAACTGCACTTCTAATTCTGTTCACTCTTATGCTGATGACTCAACTATACATTCTTCTACTCATTTCAAATCTGCTCCCTCTTTTGCTTCTAGAGTTGCTTCTCGTCTTCAACTTTCCGATTCTATTCTTGCCGATCTGGATGGAATTTCCCGGTGGGGTCATAGCAACCTTGTGAAATTCAACTCTTTAAAAACTCAACTTTTCACATCTTCCTCTCAAAAACACCTCCTAACTTTCCTATCCTCTTCGATGGCTCTCCCGTCTCACCTGTAAATAACATTAACATTCTTGGTCTTAACATAAACAATAAATTGTCTTGGAAACCACATATCACAATGGTTGCTAAAGCGGTCTCTAAGAAGCTGGGAATTCTGTTCAGGTTGCGAGAATTTTTTTCCTTCTTGAGCAGTTACTCCAAATATATAAGGGTCTTATTCGCCCTTGTATGGAGTAATGCTCTCACATATCTCTTTTCTTTAGGTACTACAATGGCAGGTGCTCGAGGGAATTGGCCTCCCGCATTCCTCCACCGTTGCGTCGTCCTCGTTGCACAAGGGGTGCCCTGCTTTCACACGAATTTTGTGTTGATGTAGGAAACCCCAGGCTAGCCCGTTGTGGTACCTCCTTCTTTCCAGCCACCTCTGTTCTGTGGAACTCTCTACCATCATCTATTTTTCCTCATGTATTTAATCTTCCACTCTTCAAGGCTTCAGTCTGTGCCCACCTGAGAGATGTGCGCTAGGTGTGTGTTTGAGTGAGTTTTTCTTCATTTTGTGTGTGCCCCCTCCTTGAAAAGGGCTCTGCCCGTGAGTGGTGGCGTTCTGTAAAATATATATATATATATATATATATATATATATATATATATATATATATATATATATATATATATATATATATATATATATATATATATATATATATATATATATATATTATACACGCAAAAATAGGTATTGAAAAGTTTAACTTTTCTACGCCAAAATATGAACGCCTTTTAACAGTAACTTATATTACGCAAACAAAAAATAAGTTTGTGTTTGTATTGCGAGGCGAAGGGTAAACACAATCGCTCGAGTAAACAGATGCCGTCAAAAACCATAGTTGACAGAAATAATGTCTGAATTTTGGATAGAGAAGTAGGGTTATATCTATGTTTATATCCCCTATCATCTCCTTTTAAAATAAAAAAACTAGTTCATTTTATATATATATATATATATATATATATATATATATATATATATATATATATATATATATATATATATATATATATATATATATATATATATATATATATATATATATATATATAGAGAGAGAGAGAGAGAGAGAGAGAGAGAGAGAGAGAGAAGGTGTGGGCTCGGGTGAAGGCGTTACCTGTAAAACAATGAAAAAATGTGGCAGTGTGCTAAATAAATATTAAGGAAATTTAGGAAAGGAGGAAAGTTCTGGTTGAAAGAATTGAACAAGGGGAACTGCGGTGGATAGACATCTGAAGAGAATGAACCAAAGATGTTTTCCTAAGAGAGTAATTGAATCAGTTAGAAAAAAAAAAATACAGAAGGCAAAGAAGGGAAGACCTAAGTGAAGATCAGTCAATGAAGAATTAGAGATCTTAGTCTAAAAGACAGGAATAAATTTGTAGAAAACAAGAATATAAAAAGAGTATTGTATTGCAAACATGACGATAGAGAGTGAAACAGTTACCATGATAGAGATAACTGAATTAATAGGTAATTTTATCAATACCAGTTTGATACCATATTACACCAGTTTGGGTGTTATATATATATATATATATATATATATATATATATATATATATATATATATATATATATATATATATATATATATATATATATATATATATATATATATATATATATATATATATATATATATATATATATAAATGCACTTTTAAAAGAGCTGGATTATAAATCGCTATGTATATAACTGAAAAGATTAAAACTACGAAACTTTAAGAAACGATCTGAAGTTAGAAGATAGTTACGAGAAAGGATTAGGCACTGGCGAGGAAATGGCACCTCATATTAAAGGTTTAAATTTAAGAACAAACTTTGGTAGATTTTTAAATAAAGGTAAAAAATTTTAGCATGTCAAAAAAAATTAAATAAATAAAAAAAAAAAAATATTAAAAAGAAAAAGAAAAAAAAAAGTAAGTAATCCATAGTAAAATTATTTTTTAGGCCAATGTTGAAAATTTTTTAAAATATTACTGCAAGTTTGCTACTGGTAAAATAAAATAAAAACATAAAAAAATAAAGAAAAAATAAATAAAAATAAAAATATTAAAAAGGAAAAGAATAAAAAAGAATAAGTAATCCATAGTAAAATTATTTTTGAGCCAATGTTGAAAAATGTTTAAATATTACTGTAAGTTTAAAAAAAAAAACAACAAAAAAACATACATACTAATATGAAAGAAAATAATTATTTTTCGTGCAAACAAAAGAA
>SEYY01010841.1:92500-95000 GCA_009176605.1 Armadillidium nasatum
ATCGTAAAAAAGGACAATGAAGATGTCTTTTATTATTACACAATTTATGTTAAATAAATAAATGACAACACATAACGAAAAAACCACGTACTGCTCTTCAAAATTCTTCCTCCAGGGACAAGTGAGGGACCAGATATGAATTCGGTTATGAATTTGAAACTTTTCATTATTGATAGGACAAAACCTCTGAAGCTCATTTCCTTGAACTCCAAACTTCACCATCAATAGTATTCCAATGCACGTACCGTTTTAAATCAATTTTTAATTAAAAAAATTCCAACATTGGAAAGCACAGCTAAGGAAAAACGTAAGTTCCTATAACTACTATATAACCGCTAATCCAAATGTTAGTTTTGATCACACTAAACCAATAAAAAGGTATAAAAACTAGCAGAATCGAACGATAACTGAAAATTGCTAACTTTTATTACATAAATATATTGTTTTAATTTTTTTTCTCAAAAATAATGATTAAAAGAAATCTGATTTTTTAATATTCTGTAGCTTAGATATAGAGGCTTGGAATACTAATATAAGATGATGTTAAACTCCATAAATAAATAATTAACTAAAGAAATGAATCTAAACTCTAGTTTATATTAAACAAGGTTTATTTACTCTACAAAAAGCATCAAAGAAAGAGTACAAAAGTATCAAAGTATCAAAGAATATAAAAAATGTTAAAGTTCTTAACATTTTATTAATTAAATTGCAGCTTTCTAAGCACTGTTCTGTGGAACTCCCTACCTTCTGCTTTTCCTCCTGTATTTAACATACCTCTCTTTAATCCCTTCTCTGCGCCCACCTGAAAGATCTGGGTTAGGCTGGGTGAGTTTTCTTTTATTCTTTAATTTTGCCCCCTCTTTGAAAAGGGCTTTGCCCGTATGCGGTGGTAAATTTTTTTAAAAAATAATAAAAAATAAATAAATTACTGAAGATTAGAAGAAAAACTTGTTTTCACTGTGATATTGTTGAGACGGAAATCCATTCGCTTATAAACTGGACCTGATAATACAATTCCTGGGATAGCTGGATGATCTAGTGGTTATGACAATGAACCCGATTCTAGTGCGAAGGATAACGGTTCAAATCCCAGAGTAAAAACGTTTCATTTTATTCATTTTATAAATCTTTCGACTTTACATCTATTGAAGTTTTCTCAGCAATTTTAATATATATATATATATATATATATATATATATATATATATATATATATATATATATATATATATATATATATATATATATATATATATATATATATATATATATAATCTCCGGCATTCGCGATAGGACTGGCCCAGCCAGCGGTACCGCCGTGGGCCCGTGAAACCCTAAGGATCTTCCTCGAAAGATCCAACTGACAGGACGATAGTCCTTCCTGGGGGATGAAGATTATTATATATATATATATATATATATATATATATATATATATATATATATATATATATATATATATATATATATATATATATATATATATATATATATATATATATATATATATATATATATATATATATATATATATATATATATATATATATATATATATATATATATATATATATATATTATTTCTTAGGTAACCTTAATCTAATTAAAAAGGTTAAAGCCAATAATAAAAAATTCCACATGCACATTTAATATTCTTTGCATGCTTCAAACATTTCTATCTAGGTCTTTCAAATGCACAAACTCAAATTTTTCAAAATTTTACTTTTCAAACTTGAATTTTGAAAAGTTTAGTTAGAGCTGAAGATGAACCTTCAAAAGAAGGTTTGAAAGGTTCAAAGAATATTAAATAAGAACGTGAAAATCTTTCATATTGACGTTAAACTTTTTAATTTATGCCGTACACACACACACACATATATATATATATATATATATATATATATATATATATATATATATATATATATATATATATATATATATATATATATATATATATATATATATATATATATATATATATATATTATACGAAGGCACCGATTAATTGATTGGTATTTGGTAATCGGACATATCGGTCATACTTTAGTTAATCTACCATTTTGGTTTATTACAATACAGTCATTTCATTTTAGCTAAAATAATCATTATTTAGCTTAGAATTGAATATAACGTGCAATATAATTATCATTATCTGTCATAAAAGACCAGTTGGAGTATTGGAACAGATTTGAAGCATGCAATATATATATATATATATATATATATATATATATATATATATATATATATATATATATATATATATATATATATATATATATATATATATATATATATATATATATATATATATATATATATATATATATATATATATATATTATATATATATATATATATATATATATATATATATATATATATATATATATATATATATATATATATATATATATATATATATATATATATATATATATATATATATATATATATATATATATATATATATATATATATATATATATATATA
>SEYY01010841.1:105000-107500 GCA_009176605.1 Armadillidium nasatum
AATAAATTAAAAATTTAAAAGAAAATTAATTTTAATTAATATATATATATATATATATATATATATATATATATATATATATAGTATATATATATATATATATATATATATATATATATATATATATATATATATATATATATATATATATATATATATATATATATTATATATATATATATATTAAAATAAAAAAAAAAAAAAAAAAAAAAAAAAAAAAAAAAAAAAAAAAAAAAAAAAAAAAAAAAAAAAAAAAAAAAAAAAAAAAAAAAAAAAATTATATATTTATATTTATTATTTATTTATCTATTTTTTTTTTTTTTTTTAAATTAATTATAATTTATATAGAATCAACATTAGGATTATAGTGACTTCGAACAATAAATCGTCAGTATTAAAAGAAAGAGATAATACAGGAATAATACATAAAAAAAAAATAAAAATAATCTAGCCAAATATCAATAATTCTACTTCATGTTCGGTTTTATGAGTAATTTGTATAAAAAAAAAAAAAAAAAAAATTAGATTGAGAGAGAATCAAGAAAATTGATAGAACAGTTTTTTACATTGTTAAAAGCAGAGTTGCATAAAAGTCCATCCGATAAAACCTTGAAGTGTCCTTCTAACAACATAAAACTTTCTAAAAGAAAACCAATGTTATACAAACCAAAAACTTAAAAATTATGGTCAGCGACCGATGAGGCGAGCCAAGGACGATCGATGCTGCAGAAAACGACGAGAGGGACAACGAGCGAGTAGCGCAAATAACCTATTTATTGTACGGTGTTTTGTATCAAAATAAGCAGCAAAGAAAACTCTTCTTAAATCGAAAAGGAAATTTATTTATTTAATTTTCTTTCTTGCAGTCCCATAAAATGAGAGTTACGCCCTCTTGTGTCGCTCTTAAGGCTCCGCGGAACGTCTTATCTCGGATGGTCAGGAATCCGTTTTTTTTTTTTTTTTTACGTTCCGCAATAAGAAACAACCACTATAATTTTACGTCTCCAAACATAAACATTTCCTTCCATTAACTTATTTCAGGCCTTATTCTTAAGACAACATCATTATATATATATATATATATATATATATATATATATATATATATATATATATATATATTATATATATATATATATATATATATATATATATATATATATATATATATATATATATATATATATATATATATATATATATATATATATTATATATATATATATATATATATCTTATATATATATATATATATATATAATTTTTTTAAGCATTTTCATGTAAACATTCCAAATGCCAATTTCATACCTACCTGCCAATCTATCTATCTCTTACTCTTTCTACTTTTCCAATCTCTCTCTCTCTCTCTCTCTCTCTCTCTCCTAAAACCGCACCTTTGAAAAAATAGCAAGTTAAACGATCCCAATCGGGCTCATTTAAAGTTAAAAATGCTGCAAGGACCTTTATAATGGCTCTTTGTATTGGATTCCCATTCGAACTCTTTAACTGGAGTTAAAATTCACTTCTTAAAGCCACGGAATATCAATTCGGTGCAAAGGATGGAAATAAAGAAGAGGTTCGACTCTAATGGCTAGATGACTATGAAACCTATAAACCGAAACCTTGTTTCAGATGCCTACATAAGCACACTCTCACACACATACACACACAATATATATATATATATATATATATATATATATAATATATTTATCTTAAATATTTATAATATATATATATATATATATATATTATATATATATATATATATATATAATATATATATATATATATATATATATATATATATATATATATATATATGCTATACGCTAAAATAAAGTATGCTATAAAGAGAATTCGAAACTTAAGCTTGCAAGACAGAGAGTTACCTCTGCGCCACGATATCCTTTTGAATTATCAGGCTCTTATTTAATTTATGACTGAGCTAACACTCTGTCTTACCAGTTTAAGGGTTAGGGTTCGAGTCTTCTTATAGCAGACTTAAAATATGCTTGTATATATATATATATATATATATATATATATATATATATATATATATATATATATATATATATATATATATATATATATATATATATATATATATATATATATATATATATATATATATATATATATATATATATATATATATATATATATATATATATATATATATATATATATATATATATATATATATATATCAGAGACGGATCTTTACATAAGGACTCTTATGTTGAAAGCATAATGGTGAAAACACTTTTTTATTCTTCAAATTGAACGTTTTGGGTATTCCTCGATCCATCCTGAGAAAAATAATTTAAATCGAAGAGAAAATTAAATGAATTCAAATTAAAATTATATTACAGAATTCGAGACTAAAACGAAATAATTTACAGAGCAAATAAAATTACTAGACTAAAAAATTATAATGTACAGAGAGGGGACCATGCAATTATATGAAATTTAATTAAAACTGTAATGAAGAATA
>SEYY01010841.1:125000-127500 GCA_009176605.1 Armadillidium nasatum
ATATTTCATGACCCGTTTTTGAGACCTTTTAAAAAACGTACCAACTTTGGAAGGAACAATTGGTTAACAAATTGGTTAAATAATTAAAGCCGTATCCGGCCGGAGGTTCCTATTTACAGTAGTTGCAATGTTATGGTGAAAAAGATTTAAAAATTTGGTTCTCTCTTTTTTTCTATATTTAATACCCTATTTTGAGACTTTCAAAGGAAAAACTTGCTAACTTTCAAGGTATAGCCATCTTTTAGAACAATAAGAACAAAATGCTCAAATATAAAAGCCCTATCAGACGGACGTTCCTATTTATAAGAGTAGCAATTTTATAGTCAACAAGATTTCAAAATTTGATTTTCAATTTCTACCATACTTTATGACCAGTTTTGGGAACTTCAAGGAAAAACATAAGAACTTTGAATGTGAATAACTTTCAGAACAAGAAAACGAGAACAGATTGATCAAAGGCAAAAAGCCCTTATTTAATTTTGAGACCTTTAAGGAAAAAGGTGCCAACCTTCAATGCAACTATCATTTAGAACAAGAAAAGAAGAACAAAGGAATCAAATGCTCAAAGCCTATCCGACGGAAGTTAATATTTAATTTTATGGTCAAAAAGATTTCAAAATTTGGTTTCAATTTTTTTTACATATCTTATAACCTATTTCTTGACCTTCAAATAAAAACGTACCAAGAAAAAGAACAAATCTGACAAAGGATCAAAGCCCTATCCGAAGGAGGTTCCCATTTATATCAGCTGTAATGTTATGGTCAAAAAGATTTAATAATTTGTTTTTCACTTTTTTTTCAATATTTAATGTCACTTTCCTCTCCTCTTACTTGTCGTTTCTCTGCCGTTTCGTCATTTATCACTAAAATCTCTTAAGAGACGTAACACTAAAGAAAGTTCAAAACAAATTTCGATCATTTTTCATTTTTTCTTTTCAATTAATAGAAAACTGGTTTCTTCATCCAACTTTTTCCTGTTCTCTTAAGCGATTAACAATGTTTTTAGTCACACATACACACACACACACACACACACACACACACACACACACACATATATTATATATATATATATATATATATATATATATATATATATTATATATATATATATATATATATATATATATATATATATATATATATATATATATATATATATATATATATATATATATTATATATATATATATATATAATATATATATATATATATAATATATATATATATATATATATATATATATAATATAAATATATATATATATATATAAATACAGAAACAGACAGGCTAACGATCAATGTTACATAATTATCAATTATAATCTGCTTCGATTATCCTTTCGACTATTTTCTAATATTCTGCAAGTTCGTCTCTTCAAGTGTTTACCCACATTCAAGCCAATGAGCCTCTGCAATTAGCAGAATTAGTAGGTGCTGTTAACTTGAGCTCTTATGATTCCCTCTCTCTCTCTCCCTCTGTATATATATATATATATATAATATATTATATATATATATATATATATATATATATATATATATATATATATATTATATATATATATATATATATATATATATATATATATATATAGAATGTGTGTGTGTGTTGTGTATGTGAGTGTGTGTGTGTGTGTGTGTGTGTGTGTGTGTGTGTGTGTGCGCGCGCGCGCTTTTGTAAGAGAGCTCATGCGTTCAAAATCAGACATAAGGAATTTTTACCGTGTAAACTAAACAGAGACTTCGACCTAAGCAACAAGACGAGAAAACAAAGAAGACCAAGAAAGTGACCGAGAGTCATGACGAAAATAAATAAATAATAATAATAATTATAAAAAATTCAGTGGTGTCATATTTCGAAATTTGGAGAGGGTTTTTTCTTTCTTTTCGGAGGCTCATTACATGTTAAGTCATTCATCATGTCGAACTTATGTTGCAGATATAAACAGTTATTTTTATGTTAATTTTTTATATATATATATTTATTTTTAAAGAGCTGCATTGGAATGTTACAGATATCGAGTTTGCAAGGAGGATATAATGAAGAATAAAAACTCTTATGTTTAAAGTGCTTAAGTATTAATTATTTTTAAGATGTAGGTGAAGAATTAAGTAAAGAACAAAACGTAGAATACTATGAAAGGATTGCAATTTATTAAAATATAACGGTATATTTAGTAAAGATATGACAAAATTGATACTATATATATATATATATATATATATATATATATATATATATATATATATATATATATATATATATATATATATATATATATATATATATATATATATATATATATATATATATATATATATATATATATATATAGACCCAAATTAAATTAAAGGCCGACATATCCCTATATGCGGTGTCTGAAAGAATGCAATTCAAAGGAAGTTGGGGAAAAATAGATAAACGGAAGGCATTGCAGACTTAGAGTAGAATACATATAGAGATGAGCATAGAGGTTAAGCCAGTGGTCAGAGAGAT
>SEYY01010841.1:147500-150000 GCA_009176605.1 Armadillidium nasatum
GGTGGTGGCGGTGATGATGATGATTTGATAATAATAATGACGATGAAAATGATGATGAAGATGACGATGATGATGATGATGATAAAGATCCTCTTAATGAGTTTAATGTTGTTTTCACTGTTATAGTTAGTAACTAATACTATGATAATATAATGATCTCATTATTAATGTTGTTTTTGTTGTTGCTTGTGCCAGTTGTGATGATGATGATGATGAAGATGATAAAGATTAATTAAAAATGATTAATAATAATAATAAATAATATCATAATAATTATAATATATAATATATAATAATATATAATAATAATAATAATAATAATAATAATAATAATAATAATAATAATAATAAAATTATTATTATTATTTTTATTAAAAATAAATGAATTATTAATGAAAATAAATTCACATTTGGTTGAATTGACTCTTCATTTCCAAATTCTTTTATACACAATTATTCATTCACCAATTCAGTTGTAATGAAACTTCAATGATTAATATCGAAATAAATATCAGAATTTTTAAGTTCATTTGTTCTTTTTCATTTTCAAATCTATTTGCTGGTTCTATATTAATGCCGTCCATTATCTTGATATCCGAATTTCATAATAATAATAATAATAATAATAATAATAATAATAATAATAATAATAATAATAATAATAATAATAAAAAAATCTTATTAATTAAAAAAAAAAAAAAAAAAAAAAATTAATTATTATTATTAATTATTATTATATTATAATAATTATTATTATTATTATAATAATAAATAATAATAATAATAATAATAATAATAATTATTATATTATTATTAACATTATTATTATTAGTGCTATGGCATAATCATCATCGACATTATTTTTAGAATGACAATAATCATCCTTCTGTTTCTCATCATATTCGCTAACCCATTTATACACGCCATCTTTAAATGCCAATAAAAACGGCAAAATAAAATAAAGAAATAAATTTTGATTAAAACAAAAACAAAACAAATATAATCAGAAACAAACAGAAAAAATAAATTTACCAAAAATAAATATATTTTTTTTTTTTAAAATAGAAACAAATAATCATAAATAAAACTTCAAAAGAAAAAAAATAAACAAATGAAATAAAATTAGCATTTATATGTAAAATAAATAAAACATGAACTAAAGGCTCGCGAAAGTCAAAATCATCTGTCAAAAAGACAAGGTTTTCATTACTTGTTTTCAAGACTGTCTCGAATCTTATTTAACATTCAAAATATTCAAAGGTTTGTCACTGACTAATGCGAAGTTTGTAAAAACTGAAGATGTTATTAAAAGTTTATTACAAGATCTTCTTTTGGCATTAGAAACTTATAAACTTGAATGAGCAGCTTGCAATAGCTGTCAAACCTGCATAAATATTTTCTCTCTCTCTCTCTATAGATATATACATATACATATATATATATATATATATATAATATATATATATATATATATATATATATATATATATATATATATATATATATATATATATATATATATATATATATATATATATATATATATATATATATATATATATATATATATATATATATATATAATATTTTATTTAATTTTTTTTTTTTTTTTATTTTTTTTTTTTATACGTATATATATATATATATATATATATATATATATATATATATATATATATATATATTATATATATATATATATATATATATATATATATATATATATATATATATATATATATATATTCATACAATGGAATTTATTAAAATACTTTTCCATTTTAATTTATTCCGAAAGTTCCAAGTCCAAAAAAGTATTAGCGAGTTTCTCACTAATATCTTCAGACCCACTCTTTATTTTCCTACTGTACCTAAACAAAAAATATACTTAAAACTTCCATGTATAGGATTACTTGCATCTGAAATTAAAAGAAATATTCTTACTATACATGAAGCTACATTCCCCCAATGCCAGTTCATTCTTGTAAATTATAATTTCTCTCAATTCATACTTTCTTCAGACACAAGAAATCCCACCCAATGCTTCTCAGATCCTCATTAATTTATTTATTTAAGTATGCCAGCTGTAGTGCGGAGTATGTAGGCCAAACTGGTCTATAATTAAAGGTGAGGATTGATAAGCATAGAGGAATTTCCTTTAGAACTGATCTTAATCTTTTGCTCTTCTGAACACTCTGCCATGGAGATACACACCCTTTTTCCTTTTCTAATTTCTCTATCCTTCAATTTGCGTCTTCCCTTCTTGATCGTAGGATATTGAAATTTTATATATAAAAACACATTGCCCATCCTTAAATTATCAAGGTTCTTCTATTGTCCTTTTCACTCAATAATAAGTCCCTTTTCCCAAAATAGTCCAGCCTTTTTATTTTTCTTTATGTTATTTTAGTATCAATATTATTAATTTATTTTTATAATTTTATTGTTTTTATTATTATTATTATTATTTTAAATATCTTATATAGTTAATGAATTTATA
>SEYY01010841.1:155000-157500 GCA_009176605.1 Armadillidium nasatum
AAATGGCCATATATATATATATATATATATATATATATATATATATATATATATATATATATATATATATATATATATAATATATATATATATATATATATATATATATATATATATATATATATATATATATATATATATATAATATATATATATATATATATATATAGTAGTAATGAGTAAACTTTTGAAGGGTGCCAGATTCTCTCAAAGAGTCGCTAAATTTGACAACCTGGCAGTCTTATGCTCTTTCATGAGGCTATTTAGAAGGAAAATATTCTTCTCTGACTACTTGGGGAGGGCACAACCCTACTCCTTAGGGGGAGTGTAGCGTAGTTAAAGCACCCCACTCTTTTTAGCCACTTTCCTGACCCCATTTTAAGGGTTCCACCCCACCATGATGGTTATATTCCCTCTCCCTCACCTCTACTCTACCCCCTTAGGGATGGTGGCGTAGCCACAGCTCCCCATTTTTCAACCTTTTTCCTGACTCCTTTTTGAGGGTACAATAAAACCTCGGA
This sequence comes from Armadillidium nasatum, assembly GCA_009176605.1. Lineage (NCBI taxonomy): Eukaryota > Metazoa > Arthropoda > Malacostraca > Isopoda > Armadillidiidae > Armadillidium > Armadillidium nasatum. The sequence goes on from SEYY01010841.1 coordinate 155,522, forward strand.
GGTGTATTCCCTCTCCCATTTTTCCCCTGCCCCCCAATGAGGATATGGTGGCGTAGTCCGGCACCCCATTTTTCTCAATTTCTTTCTTAACCCTCTTTTGAACATTTATTATTGTGTTGGTTTAGAATATATTAAATAGTATGGAATAACAATATATGCATAGTGAAATGAAATGTAAATACAAAGAATGTAAGGCGGTTTAAAATGGAATAAATAAATGCTGGATGAAATGAAAATTTGGAAATCTGCAAAACTGATTTGCATTACTTAAAAGTATAATTTTATTCTTTACAATCTCTCGTAACCTGATGATAACGTCATGGATTCATGAGGTTCTGCGTTCGAATCCTTCTCAGGCCAAATTTGAAATCTGTTTTTTTTTTTATGATTACGTATATAGGAAATGATATTGTCCGCTGGAATGTGTCATAAGATGTTGGTAGAGAAAGTAATTAAAGCCTTGGGCTATAGATAGCATGGAAGAAGCCACGTGATCAAGATGGAAGATAAGAAACACCACGTGGATCAAAATTCAAAATGGCGAAGATGAAAACCCAAGTGAATAAATAAGGATGGAGAAAAAGCAACATCGCGAAGATTGAGAAATGATGAAGTCACTGTTGAGCGTTAAGCTAACTGGTCCTGAAAGCAGCCGGGCATTCAGAAGAGAAGGTAATTTGTTTCATGGCACTCAAAAATAGATGGGGTTGCTGTGTCTTGTGCCTCCGTGCAAGTCAAAACCTTCCTGGAAGGAACAGGGGAGGGGGTCTACGACCTTCAGAAATCTCCTCCCAAAAAGGAAATTTCCTCTTTCCAAAACTCTTTATATAAGAAAGTGAGAAACTCTGAAACATTGGGGAAGAGAGTAGTATACCCCTAGAACTCCACAATTTGGAGAATACGCCAGTAAAATATCCTCAGGCAAAAAACGTAAACAAAACAAGGTTAAGAAAGAAGTTGAGAAAAATGGGGTGCCGGGCTACACCACCACCCTCTGAAGGGGGTAGGAGGAGTACACCTCTCCGAGGTAGGATTGTACCCTCAAAACGTGGTCAGAAAAGTGACTGAAAAAAGTAGGATGCTGTGTCTACGCCTCCCTTAAGACTGTTAAGTTGGTTAACATGAACATTGGGTGTTTGTAATCTCAAGTTTGTCTTTGGCGAAATGCTCCGGGTAGTGCTTGAAATTTTCAACTCAAACTGTGAATTTATTAAAAAATAATTTATCCAGAAATGCTTTGACCTTTAATTTGGTATTTCAGGATAAAATTATTTTTTAATAAATTCACAGTTTGAGTTGAAAATTTCTCCATATAGGCGAACATATGATGGGATTAGAAATTTTAAATATTGAAGGTATTCAGCAGCCCAAGAATGAAATATATATATATATATATATATATATATATATATATATATATATATATATATATATATATATATATATATATATATATATATATATATATATATATATATATATATATATAGGGATGGAGCAATACCAAAATTTTTACCGATACCGAATAAAAATTTACCGGTACCGATACCTTACCGATACCGATACTTTATCCATTCATATACCTAAATTTTTACTGATACCGATACCCGAAAATATATCGATACTTACCGATACCGATACCTCACTCCATCCCTAATATATATATATATATATATATATATAATATTATATATATATATATATATATATATATATATATATATATATATATATATATATATATATATATATATATATATATATATATATATATATATATATATATATATATATATATATATTATATATATATATATATATATATATATATATATATAATATATATATATATATATATATAATATATATATATATATATATATATTGTTAAGTATTATCATGGGATTATTAATAGCTAATTTTGCTATAGTGAAGATTTTCCACAAAGGGCAAAATATGTTTTCAATTTTACATTTTTC
>SEYY01010841.1:165000-170000 GCA_009176605.1 Armadillidium nasatum
TTTGTACTACAAAGTGATTCTGTAAATCAACAATACTTCATCGTATTTGCAACTTATTAATTCTGTAAAATTATCACTATTGACTCCAAGCTTCATTTACATTTCATGTGTTTGCAATGAGAGTTTCGTCCACTCTCTTGTCAATATTTGTTGAGTAAATCTTTGTAGTATTAAAATATTACCAATAGAGCAAGCAATTTAGATATTAACTTCTTGTTCTGTGAACTTTTAATTCTTATTTCGTACTCTCTTACAGTATATTCTTATTCTGAGAATTTTTAATTATATATTCTTTGAACTGTTCATTATCTTTATGTGAAACAACTAATCATTCTGTAAATATTTCTTTTCCTATTCTTTAAACTCTTAAATAGTTATTTTGTGAACTTAAATTATATATTCTTTGAACTGTTAATTATCTTTATGTGAAATAATTAATCATTCTGTAAATATTTCTTTTCCTATTCTTTAAACTCTTAAAAATACTTATTTTGTGAACTTTTAATCTCTTATACTGTACGCTTTTATATTCTTTTCCTGTGAAGTTTAAATTGCTTATATTCTCTGAATTCATAATTAGCTATTCTGTGAAATAACTATTTATTCTGTAAGCATTTATTTACTTACTCTTTAAACTCTTAAACATTTATTCTGTGAATTTTCAACTACTTTTTATTTAGTATTAACTATGATAGTCTGGGAACTCTCATCTACTTTGAATATTTAGTCCAAAAACTCTTTACTTATTCCGTGATTTCTTTACAAGTTACTACTTTCTATGAACTTTTAATTACTTATTCTGCAAACTCTTCACTACTTACCATGTGAACTATTAATCAACTACTTATTCTTTGAATTTTTAATTACTAATCTGTGAGTTCATAAGAATTCTTCAAAGTGTGAATATTTTATTACTTAACCTTTAAAAAATTTTATAAACTTTTTCTGTAAACATTTTAACTGTTTAGATTTTTGCCCAACTGAAAAATGACTTAAAGAACTATTAACTTTCTCTTAACTTTACAAACATTTTATTGACAATTTATACATGTAATCAATCTATAGACCTAATGTTCTATGTAGATTCTATAACCTTTTGGTATTGAAATATTTCAAATGACATAACCAAAAATTTATTTTCTTAAATAGGATGTGTATGGCACGAAAAGTATTGTGAAAGACTACTCGTAAATATAATTCTTAAGATAAATTCAAGTGCATTTTTGCTAGCGTTCTTCAATTTAGGAGACAATTAACTGTACATTTAAAAAAAGTATATATATATATATATATATATATATATATATATATATATATATATATATATATATATATATATATATATATATTATATATATATATATATATATATGGGTTAAGAATCCTAACATAATGGTTGTAAGTCGCTAAAAATGGAACTTGCCAACATCCGGGTCAATCAGATTATCAAATTTCCTTGGATTCGTGTAAGTGATGTTGCATTGTTTATCATCTCGCTGATGTAAGCTAGATATTTGCAATTGTATCCATCCATATCATTTGAAAACCTAATCTAGTTTGTTAAGCAACCTTTGGTGATTCTTTTGTAATATTTTTCTGTTGTTTAATCATTATTTGTGACTTAAAACTAGTTGCAAAGTATGCTCCGTTGTCCAAAAATTTATCGTCTTGCCGACATATTTGAATCCTGATCTTCGAGCTATCTCATAAGTATTCTTTGGTTATTTACCATTTTTGTGTATGCTACAATAAAATTATCTGGTGAACATATCTTATATGGAGTCAGCTTATTACTAGATTAATTGGATTGAAGTTTTTTTTTACAATAAGTACTATTCATTTTTTTTTATATATTATTAATAATACCCACAATGCTTTGCTATCTCTTGTAGAAGCGAGCCAATCAGAGAGCTTTCTACTTGTGTGTGCTTTGTATTCTTATGTTGCCTGAGGTTGCCTAAAACAATAAATAATTTTTTTTCTAACATCGGCAATAAAATATTAGGAAGAAAATATTGAATTTTGTCATGCTTCCGTGCTAAGAGCGATCGGAAAAGGATTTGAGAGAGAGAGAGAGAGAGAGAGAGAGAGAGAGAGAGAGAGAGAGAGAGAGAGAGAGAGAGAGAGAGAGAGAGAGAGAGAGAGAGAGAGAGAGAGAGAGAGAGAGAGAGAGAGAATCAAGGAAAAAAAAAGTTCGTCTCTACGTCTCCTTTTATCACTTATTAGGACTCAAGAAATCAATACAAAAAAAAGAAAAAATTTTTTTTTTTTTCTTTATTTTCCTTTCAAAGAAATGAAAACGCCTCTTCTCTTTGATATGCAAATGACTTCCGCTGAATGACCGTCTTTTCTATTTATTATCGGTAAAGAGAAGAAGAAGAAAAAGTACAATATTGATGTAAGGACAAACAAATTTCCCTTAGACACATTTCTCTTGCGCTGATATATTTCCATGACTAATAGAATTTGAATAAATTGTTAGTGTGTGCTCATTTGTTATGTGAAAGAGTAATATCTAATACTTACAGAGACTACTACTTACAGAGACTACTACTTCTGACTACCACTATTATTATTATAACAATTATTTTTTTTTTTTAATAATAATAATAATAATAATAATACCACTAATAAATAAGTAATAATAATAATTATAATAATAGAAATAATTAGTTCAAAATTAAAAGACTCAAAAAAATTAATTACGGAAAATGCATCACATAACATTTTTAGCTACACTACTTCCATAAATATAAATTATCTAGACATATTTCCAAAGTTTACATACACACATATATATATATATATTATATATATATATATATATATATATATATATATATATATATATATATATATATATATATATATATATATATATATATTATATCACATCAAACTGCTTAAAATTGCTAAAAACTTCAACAAAAGCCCTTGATGAATGTGGGATTTTTTCCATCTAATGTAGGTCAAAATTACTAAAAAACTGAATATCAACTTTCGGTAAATATTCTTTCAGATAAAACTCGTATGAAATCAAATTTACAACTCTACTTTCCAGTAAATGTCAAAATTACTCAAAGAAAATTTTCAGAAGATTTTTACAGTCTTTCTTCAAAATTCATCAGAATCTTCATTACCTACATAAGCCATGAAGATTTCTATTTCTCTCACAAATTTTTCGTGAAAAAATCAAAAAACAGAAAAAAAAGTAATTAATGACTTGATAGCAATTTAAACTTTTTCAATTGTTTGCCTTCCTTTCAATTATAAAAATAATAATAATAATAATAATAATAATAATAATAATAATAATAATAATAATAATTGTTACTGAAATAGAGTATTGAATTTTTAACAAATATTCTCTAATAAGGATTGCGTTAATTTGAAATAATACTTAATCTTTTACCTGCTAATTGCGGTATTGCCGTTAAATAAGATTACAACTATTTTTAATTCAGTTTGAATATTTGCAAGCACTTATTGTATAAATAGGTAAATAGGTGAAATAATTTAATCATAACACACAAGATCATCTAAGACTAAGCGATAAACGAAATATAGAATTAATATTCAGGAAGAATTGAAAAAAATAAGATAATTTAAATCATAAAGTAGAGAATTCAGAGGACTGCAAATAAGAAACAAGAGAACAAACTACATCATTGCGAACATATGTACTACAGCCTCTTTTTGAAAATTTATGACCTACTATAAGAGGGAAATGAGGGTGTGTATTTTCCAGTACCTGAGTTTCCGTCAAGAACAAGAGGTGAGGCTTAGATGGGACAAACTGAAGTTTAACAAAGTGGAAATTAGAGTATAGTCCACGAAAGTCGCAGAAGTTAAAGAAGAAAGAAGATAGTGTACCAGAACAGGCCGGAAATTCCTAGATGGTATCAACCCTACCACCGGAGACTATCAACTCCTAAATGGTGATAGTGATAGGTGATAGTGGATAGGAGGCTATCATTGGAACCAGTTTCTTTTGATTTCTTCGGGGTTGATTTGCCCCATTTTATTTTTTAAAAAGATGTTGTCCTTAATTAAGTGTTTGCAATGTGTCAATAAAAGAGTTGTCAACTCTTATATATAAGTAGGAAGAAGGAAGACGCACAAAAAAAAGGAAAACCATTAAACACAAGAGTGTCATGAGATGTTCCTAACACTCCATATGCCCAATGGAGGTCATCTCATCACTTCGAACGGCGCTTCGTCCTCTCTCTATTATATATATATATATATATATATATATATATATATATATATATATATATATATATATATATATATATATATATATATATATATATATATATTGAATGAACTTGTTGAATAACAAAGTGTAACAATTTTTAAGTTTGCAGAATCTCGTATTTAGGCAATTCAACCTTCAACATTAAACTGTAAAATATGGCATAGAAGAGCATGCATGTGTGTGCACATACGAGTAAAGGGAAGGGTAATTCACGAGATCCTTAAAAACTACAAAAATTAATGAAATTAATGTAAAAATAAACAAGAGAGGCAAAGAAGGGAATAATGGGAGATATGTGGGGTGGGGGTAATCTTCCAAATTTTGCTCAACTTTGAAAAAAAAGAGCGGAAAAAACGCAATCAGGATAATATATCTTTTTTAATGCCTTTCCCTAATCCTCAGAATTTTGTTTGATCTCTCTCTCTCTCTCTCTCTCTCTCTCTCTCTCTCTCTCTCTCTCTCTCTCTCTCTCTCTCTCTCTCTCTCTCTCTCTCTCTCTCTCTCTCTCTCTCTCTCTCTCTCTCTCTCTCTCTCTCTCTCTCTCTCTCTCTCTCTCTCTCTCTCTCTCTCTCTCTCTCTCTCTCTCTCTCTCTCTCTCTCTCTCTCTCTCTCTCTCTTTCTCTCTCTTTTTTTCTTTCTTTCTTTTTTCTTTTTTTTTTTTTCTTAATTAAAAATTTTTTAAAATTTTTATCAAAATTTTAAAAATTTAAAAAAAAATAATTTTTTAATTTTTTTATTA
>SEYY01010841.1:175000-185000 GCA_009176605.1 Armadillidium nasatum
ATTATTATTATTATTATTATTATTATTATTATTATTATTATTATTATTATTATTATTATTATTATTATTATTATTATTATTATTATTTTTATTACTATTTTTATTTATTATTATTATTATTATTATTATTATTATATTATTATTATTATTATTATTATTATTATTATTATTATTATTATTATTATTATTATTATTATTATTATTATTATTATTATTATTATTATTATCATTTGAATGTTTAAATCAATGGTAAAAATTTAGAAGTTCAATTAATTTTTGCCATTTAACGTAAAAGTTAAATTTTTTAAAATTTTAAATCACTTTTGAAACTAATGGAAAGTATACATTTCCTCTAAAGTCTTACTACTCTGTACACAATAGCGAGATTTTTTAAGACGTTAGATGGTAAATTTAAGATAGAAAGAAGAATTAAAGAAAAAAAAAGAAAAAAATATTAAAAAATTAAATTAAATTAAAAGTTTCCAAAGAAATTTTTGCTTTGAAAGAGATGGAATGGATGTGGAGTAAAAAAATTAAGTAAACGAAGGGTTAAGATGATATTTGGAAGAAAGTATTCAAACAACAAAGATGTTCAGATTTTATTAAAATAATGAATAAGAAGATGGTAAAATCTGAAGAGGAAGACAGATAGTGAAGGAAGTGAAAGTGAGCTTGATAAGAGTATAAATTTAATAGATTTATATGAGAAAATGGTTGCAATAAGATAGTACTAGAAGAAGATAGACAGTTTATAAGACAAACAAAATATATGTTTAATTTTCCTCTCAAATCAGCCACTACTAACTTATAACTCAGTATGCTGTTACTACTACTGCAACTACTTATAATAATAATAATAATAATAATAATAATAATAATAATAATAATAATAATAATAATAATAACGGACTTATCATTATCACCATAAATTTTTTCATATTATTATCATTAGTAGTAGTAGCAGTAACTACTTTTATTACTACTACTAATACTACTGATAATACAACTGACATTACGTATAATAATAATAATAATAATAATAATAATAATAATAATAATAATAATAATAATAATAATAATAATAATAATAATAATAATAATAATAATAATAATAATAATAATAATAATAATAATAATAATAATAATAATAATAATAATAATAATAATAATAATAATAATAATAATAAATCGCTCAACTAAAACTTTAGCAATTAAATTACAATAAAAAGAAATTAGAAAATTTTTGTCATTAAAAATCAAGAAGAGAAAAATTAAGACGTGAACTGATGTTTCCCATTCTCCAGTCGGGGTCACTCCGCTCCCCTCCCCCTCCCTGATTTCGGAGAACGGAGATATTTACCCCAATACATATTCCTCTTTGTCTTAACAAGACAGACGGCAGGGGATCGGCTTCTGTTTCTTGTACAGTAGAGAGTTCGTCCCTTTCCGGCTTTAAAAGTGAATATTGTAAAAGACAATAATGCGTGACAAAAACAGTTCCTAAGTCAAAAAATAGTGCCTTACTTTCGTATTTAATGAATCAAGTGCCTAAGTTTATAATGAGTCTTAGAGTGACTCATTAAGTACTTTATCCATTAAGCATCAAATATCGAAAGTAAAATAAACCAAAAAATAGAGACAATCCCTCAAAATAATTCCCTCTTCCATTTAAGTAAAAAGGGGTTTTAAAGAAGGGGTATTTCCCCCAACTCCCCCGAATCTCATCCCATATTTAGGGGGATGGAGTATAATTATTCTCATTTACAATGATCCTAAAAATGAATAAACTTCTCGTACTTGATTACGAAGTAATGATTTAAGTTTAGCAATCCAATTTCAAGTTTGAATAATTTTTTTGACTCGGATTTTTTTTTTCTCTTCAAAATATTATAATTAAAAAAGACTTATAGGGATTAGGAATGCGATTCTGTTGTTATCGATAACTAAGATATATTATAAAATAGAGGAAATAATAGTATCAGAATTTCAATAATAATAATAATAATAATGAAATTCTGCTGGTATATATATATATATATATATATATATATATATTATATATATATATATATATATATATATATATATATATATATATATATATATATATATATATATATATATATATATAAGGATATAAAAAAAATAACTTAAAGAAGCATCTTTTTCAGGATCCTTTCTCGAGTATTTTTTTTTTTTAATTTCCTTTCTTTACGAGTCCTTTCAAACATTTCTTACAAGTTTCATGAAAATCGGTAATTCTCGGTATTTTTGATAAGGACTTTCATGCACAATTGTTATAAGTATGACATTTGGGGGCCTTATATTTAATATTTTTGGGGCAGTTGCTTTGGTTTTTATTAATTTTTCCGATTTTAGAATGTATTTCTGAAATTTTCAGTAAGCTTTCATTGAAATCGGGGAGTGTCGTTATAATAAATAAGGATCTATAATCAAAAGGGTTATTTCATAAAATAAATTTTCCTGCTTTTATTTAAGCAAAACTTACTACTGAAATCTTCGTGTTCTTAAATTTCAAAGATTCTAGAGCAGGGGTTCCCAAACGTTTTTTGCTTGTGCACCCCAGAAATCCAAACTTTACGTATGTGAAATAATAACTCATATCCCTCATTGTAATATTTCTAAATTAAATAAACATTTTTTCCTTGAGGACCCCCTCAAAGCTTCTGCAGTCCCTTAGGGGTTCATATGGATCCCGAATGGGGGTCTCTAGACTCTAAACTTTAGAGTATAATAAATTTCAAAATAAAATTAAATTACGAACACTTATTGAAATTCTGAGTTAATTTTTGAAAAGTTTCAATTTAGGAGAACTTCTCCCTGCCGATATAATTAATTTCATGGTTATGACAACCACTTAATGAGAGAGTTCGCGATGCTCTTACATTGTTTTGCTTTGTTTCTGAGGGAGAACATCACCGACTAAAGTAAATTCGGTCTCTTCAATCTGACAAAAATTTCCCCTTCCAGTCATTGCGAATTCAAAGTACCGAATTTCAGAACTTGCAATACTTTTATATTGTTTTGGGAGCGAACCTGACAGAATGTTACATCAAAGAATATTACCGCATTCAGAGTTCTTGATGCAACGTCTACTAGAAAAGAATTTTAACTGTGAAAGGAGCAAAAAACAAACTCTGGTCAGTACGCTTTTATTTTTAAAGAAAACATATTAGTTATTATCATAAGTTTCCCCTTAACGGGTTTTTTATTATCGCCCATTATTGAGCAACGTTATTTTTCTAATATTTACAAACTCAAAACCAGTACTATCTGTCAACAGCAAGAATAAATTCAATGAAAGTAATATGAATTGAAACAATTTTTCCCGTTGGGTTCAACGGTGTATATAAGAAATGTTTGTTGTTCAATATAACTTTTGTCTCTATAATGTAATTTATTTGTACTGAGTAGTAGTTATTTTTACATATTTTTGTAAAAATTTTATACATGGTTCCATGTTTCAATTTATTGTTCGCTAAATTTAAAATATTATTTTAAATTCTCCATTTCAAATCTTGCTACTTTAACTAAAAATTTGCATGATGTATTAATAATTAATATATAGAAATTTCCTTAAAATTAATTAATAATTATTTTTGAAACTTTTTACCAGGTTGTTTCCTCGAAAATTTAATCAATTTGCCTCTCTCTCTTTCTATATATATATATATATATATATATATATATATATATATATATATATATATATATATATATATATATATATATATATATATATATATATATATATATATATATATATATATATATATATATATATATATATGGAAAAATATATTTCATAAATTTGAAATGAAATCCACCATTAAAATGCATTTAATTTTAAACATTTTTCTATATGAGATGGTTATAAAAGCGAGTTTTAAGAAGGGTTCTAAATGCCTACTATTTTAAATCATACAAATATTATATATCAATGCAAAACGCAATAGATATAAAATAAAAAAAAATTTCTTCAACCTTTATTATTTAAACCACAAATTCAATTTCCACATCCTTCTGACACCTTGTTTCTAAAAGCCATTTCATATTAAATTAAATAAATCATTGAATCTGAATTTCGTGTCCGAAACGAAGACAAGCGACAACACTCTCGAGTTCGTATTAAAAGCAAAGTGAGCAGAATGTCGTACAAGACTTTGATGGAAAGGGAATCGTCCGAGCGTGAAGGGATTAACTTCATCATTCATTCCTACACACCAAAGAGGATAATAATAAATAAAATCAAGAAGACAGCAATAAATCATATCAAAAAGGAGCTGTAAATAAAAATAACATAAAAAAGAAGCATAAAACAGTTATTAACAGAATGGCGTCGAACAAGGGTTATAAACAAAAAGGAGTTAAAAAAAGAGTGATAAACAAAAGCCGCTTATAATTTTTCTTTGTTATTCTAAGAATGCTTTAAAGACGAGAAGAATTCAAAAATATTATTAATTCTAAGGAATATAAAAGAGATTCTTAGTTTGATGTTTTATACATATGAAGGAATATTAAGCTTAATTTACTAAACACGAAAAAAAAATCCTTATTATAAATATATAATATATATATATATATATATATATATATATATATATATATATATATATATATATATATATATATATATATATATATATATATATATATATATATATACATATATATATATCGCTAAATTCTTGGAGAACATTTATTAACGCAATCAGCGAATGGAAACATGAATGAATGCATTCTGCGGTGAAACGGATTACGCGTTATGCTTCATAATATGTATCTCTCTCTCTCTCTCTCTCTCTCTCTCTCTCTCTCTCTCTCTCTCTCTCTCTCTCTGCATCAGTATCTACTACGCTCTTTCTCTTTGTTCTCTCTGCGCTCTTTGAACCTCTTTCATTTTCTATTTTCTTTCTCTTAGTCCTTGGTCTTTCAATCTTTCTTTGATTTTTATATTAAATTTTTCTCTCTCTCTTTCTCTATCTCTCTCCCTCTCTTTCTTTCTCCTTATCTCTCTCTTTCTGCCTTGAGTTGAAGATCGCTCACTTTGCTCATTTCTCGAATTTATGGAGCTTGCCTGAGTAACAATCAGAGAAGATTGAGAAAAGAACTGTATTATATACAGCAGTTCTATACTTTTTTTATGTTTGTTGTGTATGTATTTATTAAATAACTAAGTTATTTATATATATATATATATATATATATATATATATATATATATATATATATATATATATATATATATATATATATATATATATATATATATATATATATATATATATATATATATCCGTGTATGTTTGCGTGTTTTGCTAAAATGGTAAAACACGTTTTAAAAGAAAAGGAACTAAATTTCAAACCTATATTTACAAATGAGTGCATAAGATGATTAAAGTTCTTAATGCATTATGCAATTAACACACTGTATATTGTATAACCACCTCAACCAATCTAGGCATTTTCTTGTTTAAGCTAGTAAAATAGATAAAATATATATATATATATATATATATATATATATATATATATATATATATATATATATATATATATATATATATATTTATTTTACTTCTGCTAATGAGGATTCGAACTCGGGCCTCTCAGATGTTAAGACATTGCGTTAACCACTACACCAACTGATGGTACAAAAAGGATTCTGTCGGAACTGCTCCTGACATATCGCCTAGGCAGACAGTCCCTATTGAATCCTCCGACCACACTTGGGCGTAGGGTTAACAAGCCAGAGCTCTATCCTCGTAAACCGCAGATACATATGTTATTCAAGAATTGCCACTTAATAATAAAACCGTGGAATAAATTTGTATTATTTTTACTTCTGCTAATGAGGATTCGAACTCGGGCCTCTCAGATGTTAAGATATTGCGTTAACCACTACACCAACTGATGGTACAAAAAGGAATCTGTCGGAACTGCTCCTGACATATCGCCTAGGCAGACAGTCCCTATTGAATCCTCCGACCACACTGTCTGCCTAGGCGATATGTCAGGAGCAGTTCCGACAGATTCCTTTTTGTACCATCAGTTGGTGTAGTGGTTAACGCAATGTCTTAACATCTGAGAGGCCCGAGTTCGAATCCTCATTAGCAGAAGTAAAATTATACAAATTTATTCCACGGTTTTATTATTAAGTGGCAATTCTTGAATAACATATGTATCTGCGGTTTACGAGGATAGAACTCTGGCTTGTTAACCCTACGCCCAAGTGTGGTCGGAGGATTCAATAGGGACTGTCTGCCTAGGCGATATGTCAGGAGCAGTTCCGACAGATTCCTTTTTGTACCATCAGTTGGTGTAGTGGTTAACGCAATGTCTTAACATCTGAGAGGCCCGAGTTCGAATCCTCATTAGCAGAAGTAAAAATAATACAAATTTATTCCACGGTTTTATTATTAAGTGGCAATTCTTGAATATATATATATATATATATATATATATATATATATATATATATATATATATATATATATATATTATATATATATATATATATATATATATATATATATAATCCTGAACATTGTGGTAAATATAGCATGACATTCAGTTAACGAAAGACAAAAAATATCTGAATTACTACATTCGTCATTCAATTGAATTCAAATACAGTAACAACAAATTTTCCCACAAAAATAACTTTGCTTCGAAACGATATTATTTATATAAAAAAGGACATTTTCAGCTCTCTCTTCTCATCCTTTCAAAACAAAATGGACAATTCCTTTTTATCATTCTAAAACCTGAGAATCCTGTGAGCATCTTCAGCTTATCACTAGCATAAATTTTTATCTTTACGAGTCCAATATATGCTAAATTTGCAAATTATATATATATATATATATATATATATATATATATATATATATATATATATATATATATATATATATATATATATATATATATATATATATATATATATATATATATATATATATATATATATATATATATATATATATATATATATATATATATATATATATATATATATATATATATATATATATATATATATATATATATATATATATATATATATATATATATGTTTTTCTTCAAACGCATGATATATCAGGTATAAATAAAAAAAAAATTATACATGTAATATACAGCTTCTCCTTCCTCTCCCCCTACCCCCCCAAGATAAAGAGGGAGAAAGAGAAAAGAAAATTGCTTATTTAACAATATTTTAATGTAGTACAGTAGAGTTAAATTTTAAGCTAACGTAAAAAGCAATTTTAATTATTTCATCTTGTATAACTATTCAATCTTAATAAAACAATATTTTATAAAAACACTTATTTTGTTCTTGCCGTATGAATCTTTGGTTAACTGCACCGTACTGAGTAAATCAACATTCTTATATTGCAAAAATTATTAAGCTACATTATAAAAAAAATATTTTCTTAAACTAATATCACCCTTTTAAATGTCCCTGACATAGGCCTTGATATATATATATATATATATATATATATATATATATATATATATATATATATATATATATATATATATATATATATATATATATATATATATATATATATATATATATATATATATATATATATATATATATATATATATATATATATCAATAAAAACTTCAATTTCCAATAATACAGAACAGTTGATGCATAAAAATAATAATAAAAAAAGTAAGACTGAAAATGCATTAAGGCAATTGAGGGAGGCAAAACTTATTGAAGAACATATGTTTTCAAAAGATATTTTTGAATATGGCGACATAAAAAAGATTAAAATACGTCTCCTTTCAAAGGCAATTTCTTTCTTTTAAGCGGAGGGAAAGATTTTACAAAAAAAATCAAAAAAATAAAAAAAAAAAATCAAAAAAATAAAAAAAAAAAATAAAAAAAGCGAACAATCATTTCTAATATCCAAGAGCAGGACTCTAAATCGTTTGAAATGTTTTCTTTTTCTTATCATATTTTCCATATAAATATAATATATTGCGGAAAGTTCCCCTATCTGTAGAAGGGAAGGTTTTGGTGTTTTTGTATTTTTTATTTTTTATTCTTTCTCTTTCTGTAACTTCCCTTCTAGGGGATCGAGAGTTCTTGCTCTTCGTTACGAATTTGAAACGAGAGATTGAATGGAACGTTTCATTTATCTTTGAGAAATGAAAAAGTATTTTAGGCTAGAAAGTTTTCTTTGTATAAAAAATTATAATTAAAAACTTTGAAAGAAATCTTAAATTTGTCTAATTACAAGGGGGAATCCAATTGTACTTAAAATAATTTTAAAACAAGATATAGTAATATATTTTTTTTAAATTGAAAAAAATTAGTAAAATTTAAAAGCATTCATGGGGTTTCTACTTTATCTATCTTCACCTATTAAAAAGTATTAATACCTAATTGCCATTTTTTTTAGAACTTCTCTCCGTGAAATGTCTATTATCAAATATTATGGTTCCTTACACGAAATATATGAAAACTTTCTAAGATTCGAAGCAAGAAGCTCTTAATGCGGCTCGCTTTTGATTGCCTTCTACATTTTTAAACATTTTTACCAAATTGGATATGAAGGTTTCTCTTCCCATTTAGGGAAAGCTACTCCAATTCGCTACTATTGCCAAACGAGTCACGGAAGGCAAATTCAGCAACTCCTTCATAAGTACTCGTGCTTATTCGCTTGATCGAATTTACTGTTCCTTGCGCACCGTCAAATTAAATGGACCGAATGAAACTATTCAGTTCATCGCTTTTCAGATCGAATTAGCTTCGTGATTCTCAATTTGATGTTCCTCGTCTTTTCCGAAAGAATATATAAAGCCCTAAGCTTTAATCTTAATGGAAGCCTTTGAAATAAGATGCTACGCTCCGTCTCACCCCAACCGTTAAGTCTGACTTTATAATGATAACTTTCGTACGCTTGAGAACTATAAACGAATAATCGATACTACAAGTAATACATAACAATAACAACATTGCTATTCTAACAATGATTACCTTAACCATTAAAAACATACAATAAATACTTCAATTATTAGATAGTAGTTACAATTATTAGGTATGTTTTTTAATATCATTTATCAACATTCTTAAAACAAACTTAAAGGCCTAATGCATTTTTAATTAATATTTTTTTTTGTTAGAAAAGTTTTTCCTTGGGACGAACAAAGAATAGAAATCCACCAGAAAACAACCAAAACGAGTTCTCTCTCTCTCTCTCTCTCTCTCTATATATATATATATATATATATATATATATATATATATATATATATATATATATATATATATATATATATATATATATATATATATATATATATATATATATATATATATATATATATATATATATATATATATATATCGAAGAGAAACGAGATTACAGTTTTTTTCTTAATTCTTAAAATATTTTCGGGAACACCAATATAAAAATATATACTCGTATATTAGGGTGGTGATTCTCGTTCTGCTATTTAAGTCAAGTTAGAGGATATTGATGATACCGCAAACTTCCCCGAAATCTATAACTTGTAACGTAGAGTTCATTTCCTTTCCAGAGTTTTATTTGTCTGGACACTCCAACCAACGCTGTACAGAATAATGAGTTCTATCTAAAGCCCAGTAATTTTGTAAAAGGGTGGATGGATAAAAAATATTATTCTATAGTTATTAATAAAATAATAATAATAATTATTATTATTATTTTAACTATTATTAATGCATAAACTAAATTAATGTTTTTATAATCATTATCAAAAACAGCAACCACAGTAACAGTCGTGTTGACTGTCGTAGCTGCAGCGTTACTAGAAAAGTCTAAAAGTAAAATATTAGTATTTGAAGATACAGAAGAAATCAAAAATATTTCGATCATAAATGATATTAAATGAAGACACATAAAAAAAGTAAGGACTAAACGAGTAACAGGAAAGGTAAAGATTATATTAAAGAAGAAAATAGAAGAAGAA
>SEYY01010841.1:190000-195000 GCA_009176605.1 Armadillidium nasatum
TGTTTACGTGTGTGTGTGTGTGTAGGTGTATGTGTGTGTAAATGTATATGCGTGAGGGCGCGCCTATTCTTGTAATCAATAACGCAAGTTGACTAATCTCAAGATACGATTCTCTGCAATGGCATTAACAATATATATATATATATATATATATATATATATATATATATATATATATATATATATATATATATATATATTAGGGATGGAGTGAAGTATCGGTATCGGTATCGGTATCGGCAAGTATCGGCATATTTTCCGATACCGGTATCGGTATCGGTATCGGTATCGGTATCGACCTTTTCAGTATCGGTATCGGTATCGGCAAAAAATGCCCGATACCGATACCGATACCAGGTCTAATAATTCTCAAGAGAGAAACTACGAATTCTACTTTTCTACCAAGCCTACCTACATAGAGGAAATGATCGTAATACGATTTTTTTCGGTTTATCAGTGAATGGCAAAGAATTTTTGAAAGAAAAAAAAAATCAAAAACACTTAAATTAAAAGAATAAAAGTTATTCAAATAAGTAAAATAAAAAAAATTTTAAAAAAAGGAAAAGTTTCAAATATGTATATATATATATATATATATATATATATATATATATATATATATATATATATATATATATATATATATATATATATATATATATATATATATATATATATATATATATATATATATATATATATATATATGGTCAGACTTCGGTTTAAAAAAGGTACATTTGAATTCGTATCTTCCCTTTACCCTGCAGATGTTGCATAAATGTGAACAAGAGAGAGAGAGAGAGCTACACAAAAAAAATATCACCCACGAAAATATAAATCTTCTTGACTCAGTTTAAATCAGCTGACTATAATTGAAAAGCAAGAAATACAAACACGAGTCAGAATGCAATAGATACCATACCATGTAGATTCTCAATGATCATTGATTTAGTGACACATTTCTCTTTGAAGGAGTAGGGTGGTTTTCCCATATTTCTTTAAAAAAAAGTGTAAAAAGTGTTCTGGTTTTATTTGAGAAGCAAAAAAAAAAAAAAAAAAAAAAAAAAAAAAAAAAAAAAAAAAAGATAAATTATATATATATATATATATATATATATATATATATATATATATATATATATATATATATATATATATATATATATATATATATATATATATATAAACGCCATGTATTCTGATATGTTGTCCTCCGGAGGCCTGCCTCCGGTGGAGTTTGGTAGGCCTCCGGCCTTTGCCCACCGAAGGATATATATATATATATATATATATATATATATATATATATATATATATATATATATATATATATATATATATATATATATATATATATATATATATATATATATATATACATATATAATTGCGTGAAAAAAAAATAAAATGGGGTATATATGTTTTCTGGATTTGTAAAAAGCATACGATAGGCTATGCAGGATGAAGTTGTTTGAAATATTAATGGAAAGGGGGTTGAACGGGAAATTACTGATAGGGATCAAAGCCTTTTATGCGAATTGTAGATCAAGAGTGAGGGTGAAGAGGGAACTATCCGATTGGTTTAGCATATGGGTGGGATGGTTATGTCGCCATGGTTATTTAACCTATTGATGGATGGTGCAGTTGGGAAAGAGAGAGAAGGGAAGGGTATTAGGTTGAAAAATATGGAGGGTGAATAGGATGTGAGCATTTCACTTTTTGCAGATGATGCGGTGCTGGTGGAAGAATCTGCTGAAAAGTTGAGAATACTGGTGAGAGTTTGAGGGAAAATATACAAACATGATTGAAAGTCATTCCAGCGAAGAGTAAAGTTATGAGGATTGGAGGCGGGGATGAGGAGATGTGGGGGGAGGAATGGGGGATGTAGAAGTGGGGGGAAGGAGACCTGAATAGGTGGATTAATTCAAATATCTAGGATTGTTGATGGAAGCTAAGGGTTCGACGGAAAAAGAAATAAAAAATAGAGTGGTAAAGGGAAAGTGTTGGGAAGCCTAAGAGAAGTTTGGAAAAAGGAAAAATTTCGAAAGAACTAAAGATAAGAATGTTTGAATGTATGTGTTTACCTTCTGCAATGTATGGGTGGGAAACATGGATGATAAATACTTGGGCGAGAAAAAGTTTGAATGTCTTTGAGATGAAAGGTTTGAGAGCGATATGCAAATTAAGAAGGATTGCTAGGATTAAAAATGAAAGAATAAGGGAGATATGTAGATGGATGAAGGGTGTAGTGGATAGAGCGGAGGAGGGTGTACTAAAATGGTTTATACATAATGTGTAGAATGAATGAGGACAGAATGGTGGGCAAGGTACTTAGATCTGAGGTGGATGGGGGGAAGGGGACTGGACGGCCAAAGTGGAGATGGATGGATGGAGAGAGAGATTTTGGGTGGAAGGAATTTGAGTTTAGAAGAGGGTAGAAGACTTGCTGAGGACAGAATGAGATGGAAGGCGGTGGTGAAAGGAGATGAAAGGTAGGAATGGATGTTTTGTAAGGGAATTGTGGCTGGCACCACCCCATGAAAGTGGGAAAGGTGATAAGTGAAATATATATATATATATATATATATATATATATATATATATATATATATATATATATATATATATATATATATATATATATATATATATATATATATATATATATATATATATATATATATATATATATTATACATTTTACTATTACGATATTATTACTATATTACTAAAAATACTATTATTAGTGGCTGTAGTAGTGGTTATAATTTTGATATTATTAGTAGTATAAATATTTTTTTTATTATTATTTTATTTCTTTTTTTTTTATTTTTTTTTTTATTTTTTTATTATTCCTTTTTTTTTAATTTTAATAATGATAATTAATTTTTATTAATTATTATTATTATTATTTATTATTATTTATAATTATACTACTAATAATAAAAAAAATTTTCGTTGAAATTAAAAAAAAAAAATATTTTATTTACTTTTCTAATTATTGTACAAGATACATGAAATCAGGTTAAATAAAATTTAAAATAACTTTTTATTTTAATTTTTATCTTTTAATTTGCTGGATCTTACAAAACAATTATCAGTTTTTAAATGATTTTTTCCCATTAAGCCTAAAGCATGGAGCTTATAAGTTACGTTAGATCGTTGGAGAAATGAAATAAATGTTTAAGTAACAGACAGGGCATTGTTTAGCTGCTGCCATTGGTAATATAATAAGATGATAACCGAGGTATATATATATATATATATATATATATATATATATATATATATATATATATATATATATATATATATATATATATATATATATATATATATATATATATATATATATATATATATATATATATATATATATATATATATATATATATATATATATATATATATATATATATATATATATATATATATATATATATATATATATATATATATATATATATATATATATATATATATATATATATATATATATATATATATATATATATATATATATATATATATATATATATATGTTTATATTATAACGTCCAAATTGGTATCGGTATTGGGTATCGGTATCGGTATCGGCATATTTTTAGGTATCGGTATCGGTATCGGTATCGACAAAGTTTAAACTCTTGGTATCGGTATCGGTATCGGTATCGGTAAAAATTTTGGTATCGCTCCATCCCTAATATATATATATATATATATATATATATATATATATATATATATATATATATATATATATATATATATATATATATATATATATATATATATATATATATATATATATATATATATATATATATATATATATATATATATATATATATATATATATATATATATATATATATATATATATATATATATATATATATATATATATATATATATATATATATATATATATATATATATATATATATATATATATATATATATATATATATATATATATATATATATATATATATATATATATATATATATATATATATATAATACTATATATATATGGATATATTATATAATATAATATAATATATTATTTATGCATAGATGTAATACAGATATAGGAATCTTAGCACTCGTAGAAGTGGTTCCAGATGCAATTTTTAATAATTCTAATATATATATATATATATATATATATATATATATATATATATATATATATATATATATATATATATATATATATATATATATATATATATATATATATATATATATATATATAAAATTCTAAAGACAAAAATTATTTCTAATTTCAATTAAAAATTCTTTAAAATAATTCTATCCGGCAAAGTTTCTGAAAAAAAAATTATAATAAAAATAATAATAATAATAATAATAATTATATATTATATATATATATATATATATATATATATATATATATATATATATATATATATATATATATATATATATATATATATATATATATATATATATTAATAATTTCATTTTTACTTTATTTTTATTTAAAAAATATTATTTTTATTATTATCATTATTATTAATAATAATAATAATAATAATAATAATAATAATAATAATAATAATAATAATAATAATAATAATAATGAAAAGAAAAAGCATCGGAAAGGAAATAAATACTAGTAGCTTTTGAAAATAATTTTCAGGATGCGGGACGAGGAATCAATAAAACTCGTGTACCATAAAAACCGCAATACTCAAACCCGTTTCCATTTTTTTTTTTTTATTTACCTTTTGTGGGCGAAGGCCAGAGGCCTACCAAATTTCCAAAAGAGAAAGGAGCAAATCGAAATCCTGGTCAGATTAAAGGCCGACATGTCCCGTAACATGGCGTTTGAAGGTGTGGAAGTCATAGGAAATTGTGAAAATAGATGAAGAGGGTGTATTCCAGACTTTACCAGTAGAATACATGTAAGATTGAGCATAGCGGTCAAGTCTGTGTTCACAGAAGACAGAAAACGGTGAAAACAAGTTCTT
>SEYY01010841.1:200000-222500 GCA_009176605.1 Armadillidium nasatum
ACAGCTCTCCTTGACAAGGTGGAGTCTGGCTTTTCGTCTTAAGAACTCTTCCTTTCTCACTAATTCTCTCCAGTCTCTTTCTGCCCGTAGAACTGCTGCGTAACTCACTATATACAATCGCTAGTACAATGGACACTGCTCTTCTGAACTATCCCGTTGCTTTTCTCCTCCATTGAGAACACGTTGGTGTAACACGATATTCTACACAGTCTTATCCTTTCTCTGTTCAACTGTCTGATCCTAGACTTAACCGCTATGCCTAATCTTATATACACAACAACTGGTAAAGTCTGGAACACACTCTCTTTTTCTATTTTAACGATTAGGTTCTGATATGGACCCAACTCTGGTGGAAATTAGTAGTTTTCTGGTCTTTACCCACCAGAGGAGATATATATATATATATATATATATATATATATATATATATATATATATATATATATATATATATATATATATATATATATATATATATATATATATATATATATATAGAGAGAGAGAGAGAGAGAGAGAGAGAGAGAGAGAGAGAGAGAGAGAGAGAGAGCCAAGATAGAGAGAAGTTAAGAGAGGTGATAACAAGTTTTGCTGAAAAGCTAAAAGAGGTGGGATTGATCGTGAATGTTGAAAAGACAGAACTGTTAATAATTAGAAGGGAGGAAGAGGAAGAGGAGCTTGTGCTGAAGGTGCATGGCGAGGAGGTGATTGTGGTAGAGAGATGTGAATATTTGGGGAGGAGAAAGTATTCACAAGGGAATGAAG
This sequence comes from Armadillidium nasatum, assembly GCA_009176605.1. Lineage (NCBI taxonomy): Eukaryota > Metazoa > Arthropoda > Malacostraca > Isopoda > Armadillidiidae > Armadillidium > Armadillidium nasatum. Next base: position 200,766 of record SEYY01010841.1, read on the forward strand.
TAATATGCTGGAAATCACCAACTGGATGGAGAAATACGGAAGAATGGTGTGAGCGCTGTACCCAGTCTTGGCAGACAAAAGAATGGATATAGGAGTAAAGAAAGTAATTTTTGAAAGTACTCTAACCTCAATTTTGTAATATGGAACGGAGACTTGGAGTGCGACAACAAGAGAAGAAAGCAGAATTCAAGCAACAGAGATGAGGGTGTTGCGTTTGATGGTGGGAAGAACCAGGAAGGAGAGGATAAGAAGCGAAAGAATTAGATAAAGTATAGGGGTTGAACCAATTAATCAAAAGATAGATGTAGCAAGACTGAGATGGTTGGGACACGTGTGGAGGATGCAGGAGGGGAGAGAGACTAGAGGGAGGTGAGAGTGCAGGCCAAGATTAAGAAGACCGAGAGGGAGACAAATGAGAGATGAATGGAGTCAGTTCGGGATTCACTGAGACGCATCAGCTGCCAAGAATGGAACAGTTGGTGGCAGATGGAATTATTTACGACAGATCTAGATAGAGACGAGTGCTGGCCCCACTGACAGGCCCCTAGAGCCTTACTTGGATCTGATATATATATATATATATATATATATATATATATATATATATATATATATATATATATATATATATATATATATATATATATATATATATATATTCTTATAAGTAAAAAATTGGTATCGGTATCGGTATCGGTATCGGTATCGGTATCGGTATCGGAAAATGGAAAGTCGTATCGGTATCGGTATCGGTATCGGTAAAATTTTGGTATCGCTCCATCCCTAATATATATATATATATATATATATATATATATATATATATATATATATATATATATATATATATATATATATATATATATATATATATATATATATATATATATATATATATATATATATATATATATATATATATATAATTACTAAGCAAGGTTATAACCGGCACGTGTCATTCCAATTTTTCAAACAACAAAGAAAATGTCAATTTTCGGACTTAGAATTTAATATGAAATTTAAGTAAAATAAATAAATAAAAAAGAGAAAATATACATTTTGAGTACATTTATATAAAATTTATTGGGCAAAGTAACTCGGAAGAGAGAAACCACAGACCGTTATCAAAATCAAGGTACGATATGGTCCCTTTTAAAATCAAATTATAAAATGTGAATAAATTTTTAAATTTCAATCTTACTTTTTTTCCAACAATCTTTTGAGATCATATTAATAAATAATATTTATTTATTTAATTTATTTATTTTTTTTTATTTAATATTTATTTATTTATGTAAGAACAATATTATTCCTCTTTTAATTAATATTATTCTTTTTTTTCGGGATTTAAAAAAAGGCGGGAAAAAATATTAGTTCTACTAAAACCTTTGGCGAAAACAAATATTTTAATCACAGTTACTTTAGTAAAAAACAGGAGTGAAAGAGGAACGAAAAGACCAAAAAATGCTTTTATGCCTTTAATTCTTCTGAAAATATGAATGGGTGAAATCCGAGTATCTCTACGCCGTTTTTAAAATATCCCTTATGGTGTGTATCATATTTTGTTTAAAATTTTAGTTACTTTTCAGATATGCAGAGCAGAGGCTAACATTCAAACAATACTGTGGAATGGTAGGTTTTTTAATCTTTGAGATTTCTGCTCTTTTTTTTACAAACATAAAATAGCATATAACATAACATAATATAATACATCAAAACATAAAAAAATAACAATATGATATAACAAAAAAAAATAACAAACGAAATTAACAAAATTATTATTTATTTATTTATTTACTTAATTATTATTATTATTATTATTATTATTATTATTATTATTATTATTATTATTATTATTATTATTATTATTATTATTATTATTATTATTATTATTATTATTATTATTATTATTATTATTATTATTATTATTATTATTATTATTATTATTATTATTATTATTACCCAAAATATTCGAGAAAAATGCTTTTTAAGCACCTAGATGAATGTTTAAGCACAAATGATAACCCTAAAAATAAGAATCACCTATCTAACTGAAAAAACTACAAAAACTTATTCAAAGCAAAGATTAGTCTGCTCTCTTATGTTTAGATTTACTTAAGAGTTTACGAAACTCTTCGATACAATATATCATAATAAAGAATTAAACAAACTGCATGCTGGGATTCGAAAACACAATCTAAGTGTGACATAAATCGAAAAATTGGGTAAAACTCACTCAACAACACTGTATATAAAAACGAGTGTCTTTCAGGGTTGTACAATGGGCCCTCCTGTTTACATTATACACAAATAATTTGTTTAAATTCACACAATTTTTTTAAATCTCTCTTTTGCAGATGATATATCAACTTATTAAACGATATAGTCTTGAAACCTCGCCCAAAACGCAGACGCATTTTGTCATATAACGTGACATGGATCGTGCAAATAAACTCTCTTTAAACCTTCAAAAACCTTCTCACATCATTTTTAATAACAGAAACAATAGATTTGAAAATAATTTTAGAATGAAAATAATGTGAATAATGTAGAATTAAACAAAAATTCCAACACCTACAATGTCACATTCTCTCTAAATTGCTCCTACAGAGAAGATCCGCCTTCAAGGATTCGAAACCACGCCCACCGTTGGTCAAAAATATACTTGATTTGACTGTATCGGAGCAGGGTTTCCCTATCCAAAACCCAAATAATCTGTATAACTTATCAACTTGGTAAGAAATAACATATAACTAAATTCCCTGGCTAAGAACCACACTGCTCGAATAGGACTCTGCCCGTGAATGACGGTGATAACTTAAAAAAAAATATCAAAAAACAAAAAAAAAACGAACATTTAATGCAACGATTCTTTGAGCCATAATCAATTAAACTTAATTTTTAGTAACAAATAAAACCATTAATAAACTACCTTAATTTATATGTACTCTAAGAAAATGAGAAATGCCATTTACCAATAATAAATATTGAAAATTTATCCAAATCCTCGCAATTTCTTTTATTTTACAGCCTCTCAGCTGAGTAAAGTTTTACAAATACATCAAATATTTACTTCCTCAATTCGCAATTAAATCGATCGACCGTTATACAACTCCATTTGTTCAATTAATTATAATAGTGACTTTAAAAATAGTCATACACAAGAAACAAAGAAGACTAATGATTGAAATTATCCTTAAACCTACACAATCTGTTAAAATACACAGTAATTAATACAATATGACAAAAAGGAATGAAAGACCTAAAAATTGGATATTCAAGAAAAAAAATATGTTCATTAATTTAAGAAAAAACTCTTAATAAAATATTATTATTATTATTATTATTATTATTATTATTATTATTATTATTATTATTATTATTATTATTAATAATAATCATTAATATTTTTAATATTATTATAATCATTAGTTATTATTATATTACTATTATTTAAAAGTTGGAAAAGTGTCTCACATGAAGAACTACAAAATATGATTTACAGAAACATGCAATTTTTTTCAAGTTTAACCTTTTAAACTAACACACTTGAAGAGAATTAAATATTATTATTATTATTATTATTATTATTATTATTATTATTATTATTATTATTATTATTATTATTATTATTATTATAATTATTATTATTTCCTACTTATACTCGTACTTCTGTTGCTTAATCCCATCTTAACACAAATCTAAAACGCCTCTTAACTGTTAAGCAAAATCGTATCTCAGGATATTCAAGTATTCGAGCTACTTTTGTAAGTTATTATTATTATTATTATTATTATTATTATTATTATTAGTAGTAGTAGTAGTAGTAGAAACTAATAAAGCTGCACTGAATCTGAATTGTGAGAAATCAAAGAAATTGAAATTATTATTATTATTATTATTATTATTATTATTATTATTATTATTATTATTATTATTATTATTATTATTATTATTATTATTATTATTATTATTATTATTATTATTATTATTATTATTATTATTATTATTATTATTATTATTATTATTATTATTATTATTATTATTGAGCAAAGAATAAAATTTTAATAATATACAGAAGGAAATGAATTATTTCAAAATTCAATAGAACAGATCTACGAGTATATTCCATAAAGAGAGAAAAATAACTCAATAAATCGTCCTAATTTATGCAGCGAAATCATTCTGAATAAAATCAATTCATTCACAAATCACAAGACGCGTTCATCAATCACATGGTTAAGGCGTTAAAACTGAAGATTAATGTTCTAAAAATACTCCGAAAAAAAAAAGAAAAAAAAAAAAAAAAAAAAAAAAAAAAAGATGGAGGTTTCATTTTCCTCCTTCTTTAGTATACCCACAATTAACCATTACACACACTATTACATTTGTACTCGTTTAATTTATCAATCATCACCAATGTGTTAGTAACACATAAAATAAACTATTTAAGCGTTATTTTCATTTATTACATTTATTTAAAAAAGGCCACGTTTCACAGACATTCCATATTAGAGCATAAAAACTTTCAAGTTAATTACTACCTAAGGTTTGCATGAGGGCCTTTAAGCACGTGAATCAATCACTTTACCGCTATGGCACATAGCATAACAACACTGCAAAAATTGTCCTAACGAATCGTTGGGACAAATGTCACAACAAATTTTTTCAGTTATTTTCTTATTAGAAAATAAATTGGTGAAGCGACTTTATTATGCTTAATATATCTTTTCTCAATTGAAAATTTTGCTCCGACATTTTTACCACTTGTCCCAACGATTCGTTAGGACAATCTTTGCAGTGAACTAATACAACTATGTTTAAAGGGGTTGCAATGTATATAACTTTAATTTATGAGAATAATATTTTTCATATCTTCTCTGGTGGTCTGCACACTATTCACCAGAAGAGGAGGATGAACCAAAATCAGTATCAATTTAAAATTGCTTTAAATAAGACATTCAATGGATATAACAATTTATTTAGATTTACTGAAGCTTTGAAGGTGATCAACAACTTCATTAACTGTTAAAATACATATTTACAATCACTTCGGCTTTAAATATTTGTTTAAATTTTGCTCTTAAAAGGTAATTTTGAGTAGCTTTGAGTAGCATCTGTAAAAACAAGAAAGAAAGCAAGGAAACTAATAATAATAATAATAATAATAATAATAATAATAATAATAATAATAATAATAATAATAATAATAATAATAATAAAATAATATATAGTATTAATAATATATAATAATAATAATAATATAATAGAAGAAGAAATAGAAGAAGAAGAATATAATAAATACTATAATAACAATAATAATAATAATAATAATAATTAATAATAATAATAATTATTTTTTTAATATTTAATAATAATAAATATAATAATTATAATAATAATAATAATAATAATAATAATAATAATAATAATAATAATAATAAAATGATGATGATGATGAAAACTGATAAATATCATTTTACATGAATGGATTTATAATAGAAGCTCTTAATCTCTCTATCCTTCACTCACAGTATACATGCACACATACATGATCGTTATTACTTTCACGCGCACAGCAAAACGTATTCCATTCAGAGTTTCAGACTCATCATTCAGAGTTTCAGACTCATCATTCAGAGTTTCAGACTCAACAGTCAACACACGTCATTAAAATTTTTAAGGAGCGATTTCATTAAATTTATTTAAATATTTTTGTTTCGCTTTTAAAAACATGACCTTAAATAATAATAATAATAATAATAATAATAATAATAATAATAATAATAATAATAATAATAATAATAAATTTACAAAAAATAAAATAAAAAAATAAATATAATAATAATAATAATAATAAATAATATGAAAAAATTTACAACTAAAAATTAAATCGTCCATAAGATAATAATAATAATAATAATAATAATAATAATAATAATAATGATAATAATAATAATAAATAATAAAATTTACAACTCCAAATCGAATTGTAATAATAATAATAATAATAATAATAATATATAATAATAATAATAATAATAATAATAATAATAATAATATTAATATTATTATTATTATTATTATTATTATTATTATTATTATTATTATTATTATTATATTATTTAATAAAAAGTCGTATTTCTGTAATTTGAAATCATAAATAGTTTCTCAGAATTTCATTTCCAATTGGTCTTTAAAAAAGAAGAAGAGAGTTATCCCCAGATTTTGCTCCGTTGCTTTTCAATATATTAAGATAATGACGAAATCAAAAACATTTGTCTCCGTTTCAAGAGATATCGGAATGGGAATGAGAATGGGTGTCAAGTAGGCCCTCATGTAATTATATTTTCTTTATTTTCAGTGACAACGTTACTTTATATTATAATATTATACAGTAAATGGTAATTATAAAAATATTATGCTCTGGTTTGGGTGGGTTTTGTGTTATTTTATATTTGTTCCATCTTTGAAAAGCGCCCTACGAAGCCTTGAGTGATAGTAAATTATATATATATAAATATATATATATATATATATATATATATATATATATATATATATTATATATATATATATATATATATATATATATATATATATATATATATATATATATATATATATATATATATATATATATATATATATATATATATATAATATATATATATATATATATATATATATATATATATATATATATATATATATATATATATATATATATATATATATATATATTTATTTTGATTTCATTTTTAAAATAAATAAATAAATAAATAAATAAATAAAAAATTTTTAATTAATAAAAATCTATTTATGGTGCTTCTGGTACTTTTTATATATATATATATATATATATATATATATATATATATATATATATATATATATATATATATATATATATATATATATATATATATATATATATATATATATATATATATATATATATATAATATAAATTATAAATAATTTTAATTAATGAAACAAAAAATTTTAAAAAAAAAATTTTAAAAAAAAAAAAAATTTTTAAAAAAAAAAAAATTTTTAAAAGAATTTCGAAAATTTTTTAAATCTTTCAATTTCATTAAAAATAAAACTAATTCAAAATTAAAAATAAAAAAAATAATTTTTTTAATTTAATTGAAAATAAAAGTTTTTTTTTTTTTAAATTTTTTAAATTTAATTAAAAATAAATTTTTTAATTAATTAAAAATTAAAAATAAAATTACAAAATTAAATTTAAAAAAGTTAAGTAAAATTTTAATTAAAAATAAAAGTAATACAAAATTGAAAATTGAAATTAAATTTAAAAAGTTAAATAAAAAATTAATAAATTTTTAAAAAATTAAAAACAAAATAAAATAATAATAATAATAATAACAATAATAATAATAATAATAATAATAATAATAGTAATAATAAATAATAGTAATAAATGATAATAATAATAATAATAATAATAATAATAATAATAATAATAATAATAATAATAATAATAATAATAATAATAGAAAATTACCTGAACAATTAAAACTTAGTGAATTCTGATCATATTTCACATGAAAACTTTTCATTAAAAAAAAAAAAAAAAAAAAAAAAAAAAAAAAAAAAAAAAAATTAAACTTTCAAAAGAAAAAAGAAATCTTGTAAGAGAATCTACAAAACTCTGAAAGGAAAAATAAAGAAAAAATAAATAAATAAATCCATTCTTTCCATGTCAGACTAGAATATACAGTATATATATATATATATATATATATATATATATATATATATATATATATATATATATATATATATATATATATATATATATATATATATATAATATATATATATATATATATATATATATATATATATATATTCCCAAGTACGGCTGCAGGATTATGTAGTTCTGCAGCCGACACCACCCTGCATTTGCGGGATATGGTGTAGAGTATAAAAAATTAAATATAATATATATTATATATATATATATATATATATATATATATATATATATATATATATATATATATATATGTGTGTGTGTGTGTGTGTGTGTGTGTGTGTGTGTGTGTGTGTGTGTGTACGTGTGCGTGTCGTATGCTTGTACCAATCAAACATTCACTTACGTAACTTAGAAATATAAAGATGCGACTTTAAAATTGCGTGCCTAATTTTTATGTATTTTGAAAATGTCGCGTTGTTCAGGGGTGGTCATCCTTGCGTAAACTATGCCCAAAACGTTGCTGTGCTAAAATATATATATATATATATAATATATATATATATATATATATATATATATATATATATATATATATATATATATATATATATATATATATATATATATATATATATATATATATATATATGTCAGACATTATTTGTAATTGAAGATATTGTGATTTATAGTAACTTGAAGTTGGGGAAAATTTACACAGAATAGGGAACGCTGGCCATAATATGCGTTTTTGACTTTAAAAATGTAGACTTTGATAAATTAAGAAACCTGCTTTGAGTCACCGACTGGGATAAGGAATTTGAGAACTAAAACAGTTTTCGAATGTGTAAGTTATTCAAGTTAATCTTGGATAAAATTCATTCAGAATGTTTTTCAATCCGATCACTAAAGGCAAAGAATAGAACAATTTATAATAAAATTAGGGATAAGGATCACTGGTTAAAGAGATTCAAAGGAATAGTATAATAAATTTGGAAATTTATAGGAGAATAATTATCTAAAACAATTTTAAAAAAATCTAAGAGACAATCATAAATTAACCTGGAAATAAATAATAATAAATATCTGAATAAATATTTCAAGTTCCTATAAATTTAAGAATAATAGAAAAATTGGTCTTAGATAAATTATAAACTAATTAATTTGATTAAGAATTAGTCAATATTTTGAACACTTTCTTTTCATCAGTGTTTACAAATGAAAAATTTCATAATTTTGTAGATGAAATTAAAGAATAAATTTTATTCAAATGTGTGAATCCATTTAATTTTAATGTATAGTACAGGGTGTCCCACTCGCACTCGGTCTCAAATTGGTTAGATATGTGGTTATAGATATCAAAGTAATGGTCACATGAATATCTTCAACGAGTTTATAAAAGAAAATAAAAAAATAAAAAATAAAAAAATAAAAAAATTAAAAAAATAAAAAAATTGAAAAGTCTAATTAATACAAAAGCATTTTGCAGACAATGAGAATTTTCGAGACTTTCAAAATGATTTTAGGAAAGGTAAATCATGTCAAGACATTTTTTGAAGTTTATGGAGTGTTATTGAATGTGTGAACTAAGAGCCATTTGATATTTTATACCAAAATTTTAGAAATGTTTCTGATAAGGTACCTCATAAAGAGCTGATGCACAAGCATTTTCAATGTGGTTTAGGAGGGGTTATATATAACTGTATAGAGGAGTAGTTGAAGGACAGAAGACAGTGTGTAGTTTTAAATGACAATAAATCAACATGGGAGCTGATGAAGAGGGGTTCCTGAGGGTTCTGTGCAGAGTTTTCTTCTATTATTTGTATTAATAATTTAGATAAAGGAGTAAACTGCTTAGTTTCTAAGTATGTTGCTGACACTAAAATGATCTAACCTATTATAAAGATATAAAATGTAGCGTAATGTAAACGAAAACCTGAATTTTATAAGAATACTCTCTCTCTCTCTCTCTCTCTCTCTCTCTCTCTCTCTCTGTATATATATATATATATATATATATATATATATATATATATATATATATATATATATATATATATATATATATATATATATATATATATATATATATTATATTATATATTAGTTTTTATATATCTCCTCCGGTGGGCAAAGGAAGAAAGCCTGCCAAATTCCACCGGAGTCGGGGAAAAAAGCTACCTTTGTCGATGGAGTCCGACATGTCCCCATATATGGCGTTTGAAAGTATGCAATTCAAAAAAAGTTGGGAAAACAGATAAAGGGAGTGTGTTCCAGACTTTACCAGTAGTGTATATGTAAGATTGAGCATAGCGGTTAAGTCTGAGGGTCAGAGAGTTGGACAGAGAAATGATGAGATTGTGTAGAGAAGCGTGTCGCACAAGCTTTTCTCAATGGAGAAGGCATGCGACGAGAGAGTTCAGAAGAGCAGTGTCCGTTGTAATAGCGATAGTAAAGAGAGAGAGTGACGTAACAATTCGTCGGGCAAAAAGGGATTGGAGAGAGTTAGAAAGAGCAGGAGAGTTGATGAGACGAAAAGCCCTAGACATCACCTTCTCAAGGAGAGCTGTACGAGTGGAACCACACCAGATGTGTGAAGCATACTCCATACAGGGGCGAACAACACCCCCATAGAGGGCAAGCAACTTTGGTGGCGTGAAGTGATTCTGAAGGTGCCTCAGAACACCCAACCTCTTAGAAGTTTGTTTAGAGAGAAGAAATTTGATCTTTCCAAGAAAGATCACGAGAAAAGGATACACCGAGAATAATAAGAATACAGATGAAGGTTTGAGTTGTGTGTCTACGGAGAAGACATCATAGTTGTGGGGAAGATTGTGTCGAGTGGAGAGATGGAGGAACTGAGTTTTTGAGGCATTGAAAACAACTATGTTTCCTCTGCCCCAATACGTGAAAGATAAGAGGTTAGTTATTCCAAGGCTACCCTTCTCAAGTCTATCAAGTTTGAGCGAAGAGTGTAACTTTAGAAGGTAAAACAGCAATTGTGCCATTGGAAGATACTAAAGGAGGGAAAGAGGAAGAGGCAAAGTTAGAGCTTGACATTTTTTGCAAAATGCCAGAAAGAACATGAAGAAGAGGAACCAGAATGATTATTGCATTTTCTACAGAGAAAAGAGTTTTTAGCGCTACGAAGGATAGATTTTGCCCGATTCCCGGATGAAATATAAATTGCGCAAGTTTCTGGAGTTTGAAGACGATGGTAATTCCTGAAGGCAACATCCCTGCAGCTGATAGCGAAAGAACAAGCAAAGTTAAAGTAAGGTTTGTTAAGTTTAGTAGAAGGGAAAGAAAATGGAGTGTACACCTTCATGCCAGAGAGAGTCACCTCTGTGATTCGTTCTGCATACTCCGAGGGACCCCTCCCATAGAAGCAATAATCATTCCACGGGAAATCAAAAAAGTACGACCGCAAGGCCGACCAGCTTGCGGCACCGAAATGCTACAAACGTGTCCTTTCAACAGAAAGGGGTCTTCCTTGCGGATAGACTTGAAGAGATAGAAGAGGATACAGAGATAAGGTGATCGGAGGAACTCAGAGGAGGAAAGAGTTTAACAGTATAAAGAGAAGGATTAGAAGTCAGAAAAAGGTCTAGAATGTTGGTTCATCTACAAGACGATCAGGGATGCGAGTAGGGAGCTGCACCAACTTCTCATGGTTGTTTTGGATAGCGAAATGGATGACACGTTCACCAGCTGTATCATGAGAACTAGAAGAAAGATATCGGCGGTGGTGAACATTGAAATTACCTAATATGATGGTTTCAGAGAAAGGAGAAGAGGGAATGTGCTCTATTTTGGAGTGTAAATAGTCCAACAATTTATGATAGTCAGTAGAATTAGGATATAAATAAACGGAACAAATTTAGTCGTAGAATGGCGAGAGAGCCTGAGTCATAAGCTACACTATAAGCTAAAGAACAAACGACATCGTTGCGCACGTATGCACAACAATATATATATATATATATATATATATATATATATATATATATATATATATATATATATATATATATATATATATATATATATATACACTATATGTAAGATAAAAACTTTGTTCACAGTATTTTTAAAAAATGGAAAGTTTAAATACTTCCGTTGATAATTCCAAACTTTTAATCTTCTCTCTCTCTCTTTCACTCTCTCTCTCTCTCTCTCTCTCTCTCTATATATATATATATATATATATATATATATATATATATATATATATATATATATATATATATATATATATATATATATATATATATATATATATATATATATATATATATATATATACATAATAAAAAGTTTAAAAATCATCAAATAAAAAATAATAAAACTTTTTGTTTTAAAAATACTTTTAAAAAAATTTAAAAATAAAAAAAATAGAAAAATAAAAAAATAAAGACCCTATCTTTCAAACCTAAACCCAGAATGAATATACTAAAATCGAGGTACAATTTAACAGTAATTAAAACACACTTAAATCAATTTACAACTTGTGAAATATCAGTTATCGTATAATATACTCGAACATTTACAATATTTGATAAAATAAAATATACATAAATACGAACTATTATTTTTACATATATATACATTTTTTTTCTTTTATCAAAAAGTGAACGCGCAATAGCATGATTCGTTGCAATCAAACCTGTTCACGACAATCCCCTTTTGCATTCCTTATCTGCAACGAGCAATTATTAGAGTAAAGAACAATGAAAATGCAGAAAATGGACGACTATTAGAGAGCTGCAGGAAGATAACTGCCATAAAGAAGAAAGATTAAATACGTGAATTATTTTCAAAGTCCAAATATTCAAGGATTGATGATGATAATAATAATAATAATAATAATAATAATAATAATAATAATAATAATAATAATAATAATAATAATAATAATAATAATATAATTCATTAAAACATGGGAATGAAAAAACAATTTAACGATTTGAATCCAGTCAAAGTTGCAATTAATTAAACACTCATTTATCTTTCAGATTCTGACGACATCTGGCAATATTTACTAATTTAGTAGAAATATATCGCAGGAACAACGCCCTTTCTCTCCACGTAATAAGCATGCCATTGCATTCAAAATGCATCTTCGGAAACTATTTTTTTTTTTTTTCAATCACTACTTTAGAAAATCAAATTCATTTCCAAATACTCTCGATTTTTCCAGAACGGAAATGTTTCGAACCTTGTTTTTTGGAAGGCTCCTTCAGAGTTCAGAAATCTTCAAATTTCTTCAAAATTATTTAAAAAATGATTGGTCATTTAAAATCTGTACCATAGGAAGTTATTTAAAAATCAAATCTGTACTACTACTAAAGGTTACTAAAAGGTCAAATCTGTACCACAGGAAGTTACTCAAAAGTCAAATCTGTACCACAGAAAGTTACTTAGAAGTCAAATCCATACCACAGAAAGTTACTAAGAAGTCCAATCTGTACCACAGGAAGTTACTAAAAGTCAAATCTGTACCACAGGAAGTTACTAAAAAGTCAAATATGTACCACAGGAAGTTACTAAAAAGTCAAATCTGTACCACAGAAAGTTACTAAGAAGTCAAATCTATACCACAGAAAGTTACTAAGAAGTCCAATCTGTACCACAGGAAGTTACTAAAAGGTCAAATCCGTACCACAGAAAGTTACTAAAAAGTCAAATATATACAACAGAAAGTTACTAAGAAGTCAAATCTGTACCACAGGAAGTTACTAAAAGATCAAATCTGTACCACAGGAAGTTACTAAAAAATCATTTCTTTATTCATACATTGTTTCATTTTTATTTTCGTACATTGTTTATTATTTTATTATTATAAGCATTGCTACATTTTTTAAAAATAAGTTCACATATACGGGCATTGCCCTATTCGAAGAAGGGAAACTTTCTAAGAAGATTCTTTCTAGGTTCCGCACGAGGAGTCGAACCAGCATCTTCAATTACTTGAGTCAAACACTTTACATTATGCCACATTATCGGTTTATGACAAATATTTTATATAATAATATATATATATATATATATATATATATATATATATATATATATATATATATATATATATATATATATATATATATATATATATATATATATATATATATATATATATATATATATATATAGCAATTTAAAAAAGAAATTACTTAATAAATCTAAGCAATCACTAAAATACAGTACTAATTAAACAGATTTACAATTTGCTTCGCCCATTTATCCTAAATAATACTAAAAACAAACTGTGAAGCTACTTTTCTAATATCGCACAGGTTTTAGCACTTATATCATCGGAGAACTAAGATCTGACCTTGAACATTTATTAAACGATCCAGAAGGCAATATTAAAACATATATCTTACTTCACAGCAACGACTATTAATGAAAGCAGTAATAAAAGATATTTATGCACAAAAACTACAATGGAAACATGGTTTTAAATGTTTTATAACAGCTTTTTGATTTTTTTTACGGGGGAGGGGGGGCTGCCAAGTAGCTTACACCGTGCAAACGTCATTCTCATACGAATTTTAAGACAAATTTGTCAGCGAAATTGTATTCCCTTAGTTGTCGCAACTATACATTACAACAATCAAATATATCTCACCACAAGTAGGTTAGGTTAAGTTCAGTTGGTTGGACGGTGAAAATGACAAGCACCACTTTTTTTTTTTTTTTTTTTTTTTTCATTCATAAGTTCATATATTGTTCAGGTATTTTTCTTAAATTTTAAATTACGTAATACTACTTATTAATAAAAATATTAATAAAAAGCTTTTCCAAAAAGTACTTCTTGAATGTAATAACTCAATTATATATATATATAATAATATAATATATATATATTATAATATATATATATATATATATATATATTATATATATATATATATATATATATATATATATATATATATATATATATATATATATATATATATATATATATATATATATATATATATATATATATATAAATAAAAGCTCTTCTTCCAGTAAGTACTTCCTGACATGTACAGTCGTCAACAGAAGTTCGTACCTATTAGGCTGGAAATAAATATTTATATAAAATGGAAATCATTTCATAAAAGCTCTATTTTGAATAAAAAGAAAATAAAAACATTGAGTGGGGCTCAATTGAACTGTGATTAGCTGAACCTGAAATGATCTCCATTTTATATAAATATTTATTCCCAGCCTAATAGGAACGAACTTCTGTTGACGACTGTACAACTCAAATATATATATATATATATATATATATATATATATATATATATATATATATATATATATATATATATATATATATATATATATATATATATATATATATATATATATATATATATATCAAACATAACTTCAACGCAATCATGATGAATCATCTCTTCGCTATTTTAAATTAGGATCCACTAACGAGTTTGATAAACCCTTTCTTAACAGGGGTGCTCACTGTGAATGATCATATTCATTCACTTATATATATATATATATATATATATATATATATATATATATATATATATATATATATATATATATATATATATATATATATATATATATATATATATATATATATATATATATATATATATATATGTGTGACATTTTTATTTACATAGCCATTTTATTATATATATATATATATATATATTATATATATATATATATATATATATATATATATATATATATATATATATATATATATATATATATATATATATATGTGTGTGTGTGTGTGTGTGTGTGTGTGTGTGTGTGTGTGTGTGTGTGTGTGTGTGTTCGGTTTATTATATATTTGTGTAGTACAAGCAAATGAAAGAAGAATAATATATTACGTTAAGAAAATAAAAACTAATGTTGATTTTTTAATTAGATACTGTAAGAATAGTGAATTGACCTAGTATAAAGAAATCCCTGATGGAAAGATTACAGTATATTACCTTAAACGTTATTCACCTGCTAAGAAAAATAAGAAATAAAATCATATAATGATAACAGATGCTCACTACAGATAACTATATTTCCAATAGGATCAAACTAAGGAAATGAGACTATATATACCTAATTTTGTTTATTTTCTTTAACATAATTTATAGATGGAATAATATATAGAGAGAGGATAAGTAAAAATGAAAGAAAAAATAGAAAAAGAAATATAGTAAGAAATGAAAGAAAAAAGAGAAAGAAAGAAAGAAAAAAGAAAATTTTGAATATCTGATATTTGACCTATGACAGACAATAAATTATGCGTAAAATTTTTTTTGGAATCGTATAAAACGAGCAGAAAATAAAAATCAAAACCAAAGAATAACGAATATCAAAGAAGTCATTCCGAAACAGAAGGTAAAAAAAAAAAAAAAAAAAAAAAAAAAAAAAAAAAACACGAATACTCTCCAAGAGTACTGAAGCACCTTCAGATAAAAAAAAAAAATCCACTGCAGTGCTCAACCAACCGAAAATATCGTCAATAAATTAGGACCTTTTTGAAGCTTAATGAGACGAACATAAAATTTTAGATTATGGTTCCTTAAACTCAAAACAACATCCACACCTTCCCCCCCTTCCCCCCTCCACCCCCCTCCCAATTTTTTTTCTTTGTATCATGGGAGAACATAACTCCTCAAATGGAGGACATAAACTTGATAGATAAATAGACGTTTAAAAATTTAGAAAGATATAAACCATAAACTTTGTGAATGAACTAATAAAAGCGATATATATATATATATATATATATATATATATATATATATATATATATATATATATATATATATATATATATATATATATATATATATATATATATATATATATATATATATATATATATATATATATATATATAATAAACTACCCCTATTTTACATCTGCCAAAATTCTTTTCAAACTATTTAACCCACACCATGCACTATCTTTTAAAAGACGTTGATTGCTAACATACCTCCTTTCAAATACTAGTCTCAAATTTTTTTCTAAGAGTTGCGATCTATAAGGAAGCAGAACATTGTTTCTCGTAGGATAATAGCTAGATGAAATGCTGTTTCTATGTCTGTCTGTAAGTAAATTAGACAAATTTATCGTTGACATCGTTTATCGGTGAAGTCACCTCATCAATATTAAAAAAACTAAATGCGAATAACAATTCGGATATCATATTTTAACCATCTCATCCCAACAGCTTTGTGATGTAATCAATTTACTGGTGACAATTACATCAAAGTAATTAATTATAATAATTTGCAACAAATAATCAAATATTAATTAACTTTCAAATCGTTTTTTTTAAAACATTAATATAAAATTTAATTAATTTCTTTAATAATGCGAATTTCGAACTAATATCATCGTTAGCAATAAGTATTAAATTTGAAGCTAGCAGTCATAATTGTTATTTTATATATATATATATATATATATATATATATATATATATATATATATATATATATATATATATATATATATATATATATATATATATATATATATATATATATATATATATATATATATATATATATATATATATATATATATAGTTGATGCGTGTATGTGCGCGCGTGCGTATGACGAGTTTACCTCTAAAAATATGAGACCATTTCTTATCATATGCTCTTGACACATCTCTCCTATACAATTATTAGTTATCATCTATTCCGGTCCCCTCGGATATTTGATTCTTTCCCCCCCCTCCTTCCCCTTTCCTCCCCAGCAAAATCGCTTTTTCAGCTCTTGATTCAATCTAGATTGAATCAAATGACGACATTCCTTGAATAAATAAAATCATATGAATTCACAGAATAAAGTTATTTTATTCAATGGATTGTCAAAAATGATCAACGGAGTATATATATATATATATATATATATATATATATATATATATATATATATATATATATATATATATATATATATATATATATATATATATATATATATATATATATATATATATATATACTAAAAATTCACATCTCACGGGTATTGCCCTATTCGAAGAGAGGAACTTTTCTAGGTAGTATATACCTAGGATCTCCAAGTGGGATCGAACTGCACTCTCAAGCACGTAAGCCAATCCCTCTACCGTTTGTGCCACGGTAGACGGCAATATATATATATATATATATATATATATATATATATATATATATATATATATATATATATATATATATATATATATATATATATATATATATATATATATATATACATATATATATATATATATATATGCAGCCGGCATGTATAAATCATTTAAGACAGGAACCCCCAAGGGAGGAAGGACCCTGGTCGTAAGAGACTTTCAGATTACATGAAAGGCGAATCTCATCAGAGAAATATTTCACAAACAAATGATGCAAATAATCCGCGCCAAATTTTGTTCGCGCGAATTTTGAGGGGAAATATGGAGGAAGCGCACAGAGTGGAAAATGGCAGACCCTTTACTTAATGTTATATATAAAAAAAAAACGTTCATTAAGTATTTTCATTCATAAAAAGAAAAAAGGGGAAATTCTAATTACAATGTAATTTTAGAGTATATATATATATATATATATATATATATATATATATATATATATATATATATATATATATATATATATATATATATATATATATATATATATATATATATATATATATATATATATATATATATATATATATATATATATATATATATATATATATATTTATACCATGTTCCCGACTTTCATTCTAACTCTGGTGGAATATTAGTAGGCCTCTGGCCTTTGCCCCAGAGGAGAAATATATATATATATATATATAATATATATATATATATATATATATATATATATATATATATATATATATATATATATATATATATATATATATATATATATATATATATATATATATATATATATATATATATATATATATATATATATATATATATATATATATATATATATATATATATATATATATATATATATATATATATATATATATATATATATATATATATATATATATATATATATATATATATATATATATATATATATATATATATATATATATATATATATATATATATATATATATACGTATGTGTTTATGTGTTTATGTGTGTGCTCGTGTGTTTGTGCTATAAGAATGCGCAACACATCTGAGTGATAAGATAAAAAATAAATATTCCTTTTAAAAAATTCAATTTATTTTACAACATAATCTCTTTACAACTTGATATCTTTTTACACTTGTGTCATTTTCTTTATTCTGTTCATATTTTTTTCCTGGAATTTGATTTAAATTTGATTCATGGACGAGGAAAACTCCGTATTGTGGCTGAATTTTCAGTTACCAAGAAATAATTTAAGCTTCAAGAAAAAAAAAAATGTTTGGTAATGTTATATCTGGTGGACAAATAGGAAAGAGAAATTCAGATAGAAAATTTTCCAAATTGCAAATGACGTCACTTGAAAAAGCAAAAAAAATAATGGAAGAATAACATACTTTTTTATTATCAGTCCAAATTGGATATTTTTCTACTTACAACTACCACTTACATTTCAAAATATAACGAACAATAATTCCCAAATGTTGTTGTGCAACTCTTGAAGTAATTGTTTAATAATAAACTCTTAACTACTGATTACTTGCACTCTAGCACACGGCAATGAAACAAAATTTCGTCTTTTGTTCTGAACATTGAGATACAAGATGTCCCACTTGCTCTCGTCCGAAGAAATGCGCTTATAGATATCAAAGTATTGGTCGTATGGACATCTTCAACGAGTGCGTAAATCATTTGAATGACGAGGAACTCCGTACTGGTTATTTCCATTTGTGACACGTCCAACGTCAGAATGTACGAAATTGAGTCCGTCTTTGAAGATTGGGTAATGTCCAAGGGACTTTGGTACTACTATGGATTATTTTTTGTGATATCAGCATAATTCTCACACACCAAGATTTGTTCGTGGCAAATTTTATTAATTTTGGACAACTACTTTGATATCTATAACTGTATATCTGGGGCTGAGAGAGAGTGGTACACCCTGAGCTAGTCTTAAAAATTAACAACGAACTCGCCTTTGTTGTTATGTTAGCAACAGAGTACTCGTTTTGTAGAAATCTTGAACATACACAGGCCAGATTCTAAAATGTGGACCATATGTTCAAATGAAATGCTAAAAATAAAGATAATCTTTTTCTAACATGGAAGAACAAATTTTATACTTTATTTTCAACTGGAACTCATAAAACCTTTGATTTAATTCAGACAATACTCGTCGCATATTTTACTATCAGAAAAAATCCGCTATATATATATATATATATATATATATATATATATATATATATATATATATATATATATATATATATATATATATATATATATATATATATATATATATAAAAATTTTAAAAAAAATTAAAAAAAAAAAAAAAATAAGAGAAAGAAAATTACCGAAAAAGAGTAAAAAAGTTTTTAAAAACGAAAACCGGAGGAATTGGGCAGTGATCAAAATATAAATAAAAATAAAAGCATTTTGAAGGAATTATAATAAGATATATTTGCTATATCAGAGATATATCATGATTTGGTCTTAACTGTTTTCATTAAAGACTAAAAAATTTAAATTATATATTTTTATAATTATAAAATTAAATTAAATTATAAAATTAAATTATAAAATTAAATTATTAAATTATAAATTATATATTATACCATTCAAATGTAAGAGACAAAAGATACTGAGATAATTAAAACAATGACCATATAGTTAATAATAATAATAATAATAATAATAATAATAATAATAATAATAATAATAATAATAATAATAATAATAATAATAATAATAATAATAATAATATTATTATTATTATTATTATTATTATTATTATTATTATTATTATTATTATTATTATTATTATTATTATTATTATTATTATTATTATTATCACCGTCAAACCACTTTTCAAAAGTGTAGTTCTATGCCTAATTATAACTTACTCACGTATAGATTTTCATATGACGTTCTTTAAATATAAACAAAACCTTCAGAAGCTTTTTGAGACAAATACGTGAAGGCCAGAGGACAATAGTCTACATAGAATCCACCAGAATTATGAAAAATCAACTCGCTATTCAAATTAAAGGCCGACGACATAAATCGATATATATATATATATATATATATATATATATATATATATATATATATATATATATATATATATATATATATATATATATATATATATATATATATATATATATATATATATATATATATATATATATATGTCAGACTGCAATTTGGTATACTTAAATATTTCAAAACCTACTAAACGTACATTAAAAAGGATAACATTTTTGGAATCCTTGAAGAATTTTGATAAAGAAAATTATAAAAGATGTGAAAATAAGATAAAAAAAAAATTGTCTGTGTACGATAATTGAGGAAAATTCTGGCCTTATTATTATTATTATTATTATTATTATTATTATTATTATTATTATTATTATTATTTAGTTTTTTAGCGAACCTAGTTCGACTTATCATAACCTGACGACCGAAGATTGCCGTGTATACAGGCCTAACTGATTGCTGAAATGTTGCCGTGGGATACAAGCCTACTGCCATATTAAACCATATACATATATTTCACATATTTTACATATTTCTTATTCAATAGCGAAATTTATCTTACTCCAAAATCGTGAAATTAATCTACCGAAAAAGAGACGCTGCCAGACGTGCGCTGCCAGACGTACGATGTCGTGAAACGTATTAAAAAAATATAAATTACGTAGTTATTAAAATTACTATAAGTTTTTTTTTTTAATTCCCAATTTTTCTTAATCAAAATTCTTCAAAGATTCCAAAAATGTTATCCTTTTTAACGTACGTTTAATAGTTTTTTAAATATTTAAGGATACCAAAGTGCATTCTAGCCATATATATATATATATA
>SEYY01010842.1:5000-12185 GCA_009176605.1 Armadillidium nasatum
TAAGAATCAGCAAATAAAAAATTATAATCCCGAAATTGAAATGAGGAACAGATTTGTGAAACGTCATTTGACGTAAAAAAAAGAAACACTCCTATTTAACACAACTTAACAGAGGTCTGACCTCCTTTTAGATAGAACGAAAAATACATAACACGTTGCTGAGTAGATCCTATGCGAAATCACTTCTGCTTTTTGTCAAAACTAATGAACATAGTCACAGTATTATTCTTCGTGCTTGTTTAACCTGTGTACAAAAAAGAAATTACCTAAAAAGAAAACTGTTTTGTTTTATTTACATTTTTGTTTTCTCGATGGCTACTGTAATATTTTGTTTGTAAATTTTAAAAATACTAAATTAAAGTTTAATTTATGAATATGATTTTAAATAAATAAAATTAAATTAATTCAAAACTAAATAAATTTAACTACAATTAAAATAGCGACATGGCCCCATGTCACATACTTCATTAATGTCCCGTGTCACTTCTTCAGTAATTTTGGGTAATGATTTTTTTTTTCCTACTTATTCAAGCAAAGTAAAAGGAGTATTTTTTCCCCAATTTTTTAACTTGCTTTTATTTTAGACCTTTTTTATATCTATGGAGCAAGGACTTTTGCCATAAACTTGGCATTTTTATAAAAAATATAATTGAGAAAGATCAATTGAATGCAGCTGTCAAATAAGAATGAAAGTATTATATAACTACATTTTAATTTTTTTTTTTTTTTTTTTTTTTTTTTTTTTTTTTTTTTTTTTAAGCCCAGCTGAAATTTTGAAATAGATTGAATGCCAAATATCAACCAACTGACGAAGAGTTGTTTCATCATACTTTGATTTTAAACTCACAATTAAAGGGTGATAAAATTTTGAAATTCTTTAGCTGATAAAGCAAGTGCAAATTGTCCTTTTAAGTTCCTTTGTGAATATTTTGAGAGTAATGAAGAGGACATCTCGTTATAAACTTAAATATTATTTCATGCTCGACAATACAAATTTAATAAAATTAGATTTATTAAATTAAATTTTATTTTATGAGTCAAGACTAAAAGCAAACAAAGTTAATAATATTTATTTCAGAAGTCTTGACTCAATCAAAATTGTAGGATATAAGTAGAAGAAAAGGAAGAAAAATCTGCAATTGATGATTATATCTTTTAAATTTTCCCACACATTTTTTGTATTATATTTTATTATTTTTTTTATTTTTTATAACTTTTCCATAAAAGTTTCTTTTATATATTTTTAAGTAAAATTGTAAAAATTTAGTGAGTATTAAAATCCTTCTAGTTTTCTTTTTAAAATTAAATTAAATTAATTTTTTCCATTTATTTTCTAATTTAATTTTATATATTATTTTTTTCAGTAAATCCTGAGGCATAAAGATAAGAGTTATCTTGAAGTGAAGTAAACCATTAATCTAAACGGTTTATTTATAAACTACCGTAATTGTGAACTCATTTCTAAGCTAACAGTGAGCCTTTCCAAGGAATATCTTTGAATTTTAATTTCTTGCAACTGTGATTAAATTTTTTTTACTCTATGTTTGTTTAAACTGATCCAAAAAAATACTTACATAGTTTCAGCTTTACGTTTTAATGTTCATCTTTAACGTAAAATTTTTAAAAATGTACCAAAATTATAGCATAAAAACTTGCTTAAATAACGTACTAGTCAAAATTATTATATGAAATTATAATTAAATTTTTAAAATATATATTAGTTGTTTAAATTGACATTCAAATATACGTGTGAAAGCCTACGCTTTAATATTGAGCCTGGTTGCAAATTTATAAAAGATCAACCAAGCTGTTATCGTAGATACTTGTTTCATAAACCGTTTTGCTGCAGAAACATTTTTAATAATGTTAGAAGATTGTTCCGAAGATTTATTAACATTTTGGCTTCATATAATTTTTTTAAATTAACAAGTTTGTATTATAGTTGGCCATTAAAATTTTGTTTTCTATTATTACGTTTAGTTTTAAGGTATCTTAAATATTTTTTTATTTAATAAACAATTCCCAACCCCATTTTAATTAGCGAGGTGGTGTCAGCTTACACACACAGATGATATATATATATATATATATATATATATATATATATATATATATATATATATATATATATATATATATATATATATATATATATATATATATATATATATAGCTTCTTCCTTTTTCCCTCCCTTAGTATCTTCTGACGGTACAACTGCCGTTTTGCCTTCCTCTAAAGCTGAACTCTTCGCTCAAACTTTTGCTTGTCTCTAATTCAGCCTTAGACGATTCCGGAGCTGTTCCTACTTCTTCAACCCCCTCAAACTCATTTATGCCTAAAATTATATTTTCTTCTAAAGACGTCATTTCTGCTCTTTCTGAGCTTAACACTAAGAAGGCGTACGGTCCTGATGATATCCCTCCTGTGGTTCGCAAAACTTGTGCTTCTGAGCTTGCACCCTGCCTTAGTAAACTATTTCGTCTATGTCTTTCTACTTCAACCTTCCCTTCTTGCTGGAAACGTGCGCTCATTCAGCCTGTTCCGAAAATGGGAGACTTTTCTCAACCCTCTAACTATCGTCCAATTTCTTTAACCTAAGTTCTTTCTAAATTTTCGAATCTATCCTTAACAGGAAGATTTGGAAACATCTCAATTCTTCTAATCTTATCTCTGATCGCCAGTATGGCTTTCGTAAGAAACGCTCTACTAGTGATCTCCTTCCCTTCTCTCTGACTCTTGGTCCTCCGCTCTTCGGAATTTTGAAGAATCCTTTATTGTCGCGCTGGACACATCGAAAGCTTTCGATAGAGTCTGGCACAAAGCTTTGATTTCCAAACTTCCCTCTTTCGGAATCTATCCTTCTCTCTGTGACCTTCTCTCTGATTTCCTTTCTGGTCGTTCTATAGCAGCATTTGTAGACGGCCACCGCTCTTCCTTTAAATCTATTAATAGTGGTGTTACTCAAGGATCTGTCCTATCCCCAACACTTTTCCTACTTTTCAATAATGACCTTTTCTCTGTTACTTCATCTCCTATCCACTCCTATGCCGTTGACTCCGCCCTTTTTTACTCTTTCCATTATGAAAGGCGCCCTTCTCAACAACAGTTAATAGACGCAAGGAAGGTTGCCTTGGAGCAGCTGACCTCTGATCTATCTCGCATTTCAAATTGGGGCAGAGAGAACATGGTTGTTTTCAATGCTTAAAAAACTCAATTCCTCCTTCTTTCTACTCGACACATTCTTCCAAACAACTATGATATCTTCTTCGAAAACACTCAACTCAGACCTTCATCTGTTCTTAATATTCTTGGTGTTTCTTTTTCTCGTGATCTTTCTTGGAAAGATCACATTACTTCTCTTTCTAAACAAGCTTCTAAGAGGTTAGGTGTTCTGAGGCACCTTCAGTATTTCTTTAACCCACCTCAGTTGCTTTCTCTGTATAGGGGCGTTGTTCGCCCCTGTATGGTATGCGTCACACATCTGGGGTGGTTCCACTCATACAGCTCTCCTTGAGAAGGTGGAGTCTAGGGCTTTTTGGTTTATGAAGTCTCCTTCTCTCCCTAATTCTCTCCAGTCTCTTTCTGCCCGTCGAATTGTTGCGTCACTCTCTCTATACTATCGCTTTTACAACATACACTGGTCTTCTGAACTCTCTCGTTGCATACCTCCTCCACTGTGAAGGGCTCGTGCGACTCGACTTTCTTCACAGTCCCATCCTTTCTCTGTCCAACTCGCTGACCTCAGACAAAACCGCTATGCTCAGTCCTACATGTACTTTACTGGTAAAGTTTGAAACACACTCCCTTCTTCTATTTTCCCAATTTCCTATGACTTACACACCTTCAAACGTCGTGTATTAGGTCCCGTCGGCCTTTGATTTGACTAGGATCCCGTCTTCCCCCTAACTCTGGTGGAATTTTAGTAGGCCTCTGGCCTTTGCCCACCAGAGGTGATATATAAAATATATTATATATATATATATATATATATATATATATATATATATATATATATATATATTATATATATATATATATATATATATATATATATATATATATATATATATATATATATATATAATATTATATATATATATATATATATATATATATATTAGATATATATATATATATATATATATATATATTATATATATATATATATATTATATATATATATTATATATATATTATATACTCATTAAAATATTATCTTCTTAAGTCATTCACAAAAAGACTTGTGCCAATAATTATTTAATGAAGATAAATGTGCTTATGAGGAATTATTTTTTATGAGAGAAAAGTTATTCGATAGAAATGTGACTTAAGTCTCTCCTTCATAATGCGACGGAGAAGATATAACACTCTTTAACTTCCCACTTTGACTGCAATCACTAATGAAGGACTTCTTTAATGAACTTTTGTAACAGTGACCAAATTCAAAAAAAAGATGCAATAACTTGAATATCGCTACTTACATGGACAAAGAGGAGAAGAATTTGGGTATTATGAAGGAGAAGAAGATAGACGTCATGGTCCTGGCGGAGAAAAGACTCGCAGGAAGAGAGAGAGGTAGAGATCTTGGAGGAGGTTTCATCCTAATGTATTCAGGGGCTTTGGAAGGAGATTGCTAATTTGGACTCAGCATGATAATAGGACCATTTGATCAGTGAGAGGTAGATGTTATGCACGATAAAATTAGGGAACAAGAAATTTCGACTATTTCAAGTATACGCACGCCAGTGAGGTTATCGGCAGGAGGAGAAAGAAGCTTTTATGGAAAGTTTGGAGGAAACACTACTGAGGGGATGTGAGAACACTATCTCTGATGTTGTAAGATTTTAATTCAAGGATAGGAAGAGAGAGAGAGAGAGAGAGAGAGAGAGAGAGAGAGAGAGAGAGAGAGAGAGAGAGAGGAGAGAGAGAGAGAGAGAGAGAGAGAGAGAGAGAGAGAGAGAGAGAGAGAGAGAGAGAGAGCAAATATTGAAGAGGTTTTTTACCATCTGTGGAGGAATTGAAAAATGCTGAAGGAGAAAGATTGGTAGACATGTGTATCTATGAACGTCAGGAAGGCCAGTGGCCCGGATGGTATTCCCCATTGCGTTCTGAGGGAGTGTGCTTCCGAGTTAGCGCCTGTCCTCGTTCAGCTTACTCTCTTATGCCTTGATATACTTTTACTAATGCTGGAAGCGATTTGTTCAGCAGATCCGAAAAAAGGTAGTCGCTTGACCCTTCGAACTACCTATAGCTCTCACTTGTTCTGTTAAAATTTTTAAACTCTCCTCAACTCCATTTCCTAGATATTGGAGTCTCTTCTCTTCTCTCTGATCACAGTATCGCTTTCGACGCTCGAGGTAATGGTGACATACTCTCCTATCTTATGATTATGTCTTCTGCCCTTGGGACTTCGGGGAGTCTTGTGTATGGCGCTTGACATATCCAAGATTTTTACCATATGGCAATGCGTCGCTTCTCTCCAAGCTCCTTTCCTTTGGGTTCCTCCTTCTCTTTTCTTACTCTTGTCTAGTTTTCTCTCAGATCGTTCCATTTCGGCAGTTGTAGATGGAGCGACCTCTTCCTCCTTTTCTGTCAACTGTGGTGTTCCTCAGGGTTCTGTTTTATCTCCAACCTTATTCTTACTTTTATTAACGATCTTCTCAACTGCCTTCTAACTCTGTTCATCTTATCTGATGACTAACTCTACATTCTTCTCTTTTAAATATGCTCCCCCTTTGTTTGACTTGGTTCTCGACTTCAACCCATTCTTATTCTGACGATCGGATGGGATTTCCCTGTGGTCACACTTGTGAAATTCAACTCTTAAAAACTAAACTTCTTCACATCTCCCTCTCAAAAACACCTCCTAACTTTCCTATCCTCTTCGATGGCTCTCCCGTCTCACCTGTAAATAACATTAACATTCTTGGTCTAAACATAACAATAAGCTGTCTTGAAACACATATCACAATGTTGCTAAAGCGGCCTCAAAGAAGCTGGGAGTTCTCAGATTGCGAGAAATTTTTCTTCTGAGCAGTTTATCCAAATATATAAGGGTCTTATTCGCCGTTGTATTGAGTGCTGTTCTCACATTTGGGGGGCTCCGGCTCCTCTTCTCTTCTGGATAGGGTTCAGTCAAAAGCTAAAACATTAATAAATTGTCCCCTACTTTCAAATTCTCTTGACTTTCAATCTCTGCGACTTTTCGTTGGCGCGATATTTCTTTTCTATAGGTACTACAATGGTAGGTGCTCGAGGGAATTGGCATCTCGATCTCACCGTTGCGTCGTCCTCGTTGGACGTAGGGAAACCCAGGCTACCCGTTGTGGTCCTCCTTTTTCCAGCACCTTTTTCTGTGCTCTTACCATCTTTCTATTTTTCCTCTTGTATTTAATCTTCCACTCTTCAAGGCTTCCGTCTGCGCCCACCTGAGGGCTGTGCGTTAGGTGTGTGCGTTTGCATGTGTTTTGTTCCTATGTGTGTGCCCCCTCCTTGAAAAGGGCTCTGCCTGTGAGTGGTGGCTTCCTGTAAAAAAAAAAAAAAAAAAAAAAAAAAAAACATGAAAATAATGAAGGGTTTCTATCAACATTGAGAGTTGCATATGAATGTAAGATACAGATAAAGTCAGAATACAAGAAGTTTTGATTAGAAACCAATAACAGACCACTTTCTATTTTCAGATAAGAGAAATGGTGTGCAATGTTAAAGTCATGCCAAGTGTGTCCTTAGATTCAGACCATAGGATAATAGTGGCAAAAATTAAGATAAAAAACTTTAGGAAACAACCAATAAATAAAAGAAATTATAAAAACTGTATCAGTATTTATTTATTTTATCGCTAAATTTATCAGTCTCAATCTGGCCACCTCGAGAGAATAGTTCAAATTTTGACCGCTAGATCAAAGAGAGAATCATCGGAGGTCACTGGCCTTCCTGACGTTCATAGATACACATGTCTACCAATCTTTCTCCTTCAGAATTCTTCACTTCCTCCACAGATGGTCCAAAAACCTCTTCAATATTTGCTCTCTCTCTCTCTCTCTCTCTCTCTCTCTCTTCCTATCCTTGAATTAAAATCTACAACATCAGAGATAGTGTTCTCACATCCTCTCAGTAGTGTTTCCTCCAAACTTTCCATAAAAGCTTCTTTCTCCTCCTGCCGATAACCTCACTGGCGTGCGTAT
>SEYY01010843.1:0-17769 GCA_009176605.1 Armadillidium nasatum
AGCACATTATTTTGTGGTAATGAATGGATAAACAAAATTAATATTAAATTACTTCCCTTAATATTGCGTAAAATTGAATAGTAATATTAATAAATAACATATTGATAAGTCACTGATGGTCTGTTCCATTTACTTTTTGTTTCAAACCATGGAAAACTCAGTTAGCTCCATTAAATTAAATAAATAAAAAAAAAGCTGCCGTGTTTCATAACACTTTATTTTCTCCGATTATATTGTCACAGGTTGAACAACTATTCCAATATTCATTTTGGGACAGCAATACCTAGGCGAAATAAGCGTTTCGCTGGAAGAAATTTCATAATTGCAATTTTATAAAATAAAACAGAACAATAAATAATTAAAAGTCACTGTAAGTAGGACTGTAGAATTTAGCCTTAACCGAATCAGGTGCCAGAACCTAATAAATATTTTTTATTTGCAATCGTAAGAGAAAATTAATCGGTTTTGAACAAGCAAAAAAAGGTACCAGCTCCATAGCTCTGCTTGAATGCAGAACTTGCAAAGTTTTTGTCTGCAGCACAACATCACACACTTTCAGTATGGGTGACTTAACAAGTTAATATTCATAAATGTTCAAACACTCCTCAAGGGGTTGAAGGGGACGTTGCGTATCTTTAAATTTTTACATTCCATATGTTATATATGGCTATTTGTAAAATCACACACTGTACAATTAAACTACGAATTATATATTATATATATAATATATATTATATATATATTAATATATTTATATATATATATATATAATATATATATATAAATATATATATATATATATACAATATATAAATATATATAATATATATATATATTAATATTATATATATATATATATATATTATATATATATATTTATATATAAGCTGCTTGAGCAGTTGGTGCATCTCTCTACCCATAACCCTGACAGCCTTGGTGATGAACCCAGCATACTTAAATTTTTCCCAACTTCTTATCCTTCTCCTTACACTGTCAAACTCTTTCCTCCTCTGGGTTCATCCGATCACCTTCTTATCTATGTGTCTTGTTCTGTCTCTTCAAGTCTTCGACAAGTACGGTCCCAGACTTCTGCGAGGAGACGTTTCTGACATTTCGGTGCCACCAACTGGTCTGACTTGCCGTTGTACTTTTCTAATTTCCCATGGAATGATTACTGTTTCCGTGGAAGGGGTCCCTCTTAATGTGCAGAGCGCATAACAAAGGTGATTCTCTCTGATACGGAGGCGTACATTCCATATTCTTTCTCTTCTATTAAGCCTTAAAAGCCTTGGTTCAACTCTGCTTGTTCTCGTGCTATCCGCCGCAGGGATGCTGCATTCTGGGATTACCATCGTCTTCAAATTCCAGAAACTCATGCAACTTATATTTCATCCCGGAATCGTGCAAAATCTATCCTTCGGAACACAAAAAATTCTTTTTTTCTGTAGAAAATGCAATAATCTTTCTGGATCCTCTTCTTCAGGTTCTTTCTGATATCTTTTAAAAAAAATGTCTACTCTAACTTTGTTTCTTCCTTTTTCCTTCCTTTAGTTTCTTCTGACGGTTTAACTGCCGTGTTTTGTTCCTATGAAGCTAAACTTTCGTTCAAATTTTGGCTGTAATTGAACCTAAGATGATTCCGGAGCTATTCCTCCTCCTTCAACCCCCTCCAAATAATTCATGCCTAAAATTATAATTTCTTCTAAAGACGTCATTTCTGCTCTCTTTCAGCTTGACACTAAGAAAGTGTACGGTTCTGATGGTATCCCTTCTGAAGTTCTCAAAACTTCTGCTTCCGAGCTAGCACCCTGCCTTGGTAAACAATTTCATCTATACCTTTCTACTTCAACCTTCCCTTCTTGCTGGAAACGTGCACTCATTCATCTTGTGATGAAAAAGGGTAATCCATTTCAACCCTCTAACTACCGTCCAATTTCTTAACCTCTGTTCTTTCTAAAGATTTCAAATCTATCCTAAACAGGAAAATTTAGAAACACCTCAATTCTTCGAATCTTATATTTGGTCGACAGTATGGCTTTCGTTAAAAACACTCTACTGGTAATCTTTCCCTTCTTCTCCTCGCTCTTCGGCACTTCAGGAATCCTTTGCTGTAATATGGGCATTTTGAAAGTTTGAAAGTTTGATTTCTATCCTCCTCTCAGTAGTCTTCTCTCTAATTTCCTTTCTGGTCGTTCTATAGCAGCTGTTGTAGACGGTCACAGTTCATCCTTCAAATCTATTACTAGTGGTGTTCCTCAAGGATCAGTACTCTCTCCAACAATTTTTTCTGCTTTTCTTTAAAGACCTTCTCCCTGTTACCTTATCTCATATCCACTTCTATGCCGATCACTCCACCATTCATTACTCTTTTCAATTTGAAATTTCCAACAGCATTTAATAGATGCAAGGAGGGTAGGATAGCCTTGGAATAACTAACCTCTGATCTATCTTGCATTTCAAGTTGGGGCAGAGAAAACATGGTCGCTTTCAATGCCAAAAAACTCAATTCCTCCATCTTTCAACTCGACACAACCTTCCACACAACTACGATATCTTTTACGAAAACACACAAATCAAACCTCCATCTATTCTTAATATTATCGGTTTTGCTTTTTCTCGTCATCTTTCTTGGAATGATCACATTACGAGTACTTCTATTTCTAAACAAGTTCCTCAGAAGTTGGGTGTTCTGAGGCGCCTTCAGAATTTCTTCACACCTCCCCAGTTGCTTGTTCTTTATAGGGGTGCTGTCCGTCCCTGTATGGAGTACATTCACACAGTCAGTCAAACAGCTCTCCTGAGAGGTGAGTCTAGGTCTCGACATCAACTTCCAGCTCTCATAATCTCTCCAGTCTCATTGCTCATCGAATTGTGGCGTCAGTCCTCTATACTATCGCTTTACAATATACACTGCTTTCTGAACTCTCTTTCGCAACCTCCTCCATTAAGAGAACTCATGAACACGCATTCTACTCTTCATCCCGTCTCTGTCCAACTCTCTGACCCAAGACTAACGCTATGCATCTTACATGTACTCTACTGGTAAAGTCTGGAACACACCCTTATCTGTTTCCCTTCCTTTGACTGCATACTTTCAAACGCCGTGTATCTGGACTTGTCGCCTTTAAGACGATCTTATGTTCCCAATTCCGGTGAAATCCCACCGAGGAGACATAATATATATAATATATATATATATATATATATATATATATATATATATATATATATATATATATATATATATATATATATATATATATATTATATCAAATCTTTTTATACCTAACTGTCCGTGGATCAAAATATTTTTGAATTTTCAAGTCTGCAATGCAGAGAATCGAACTATCGACCTGTATGACCTCGTTACCCTGTGTCAGAGTAATTCCGGGAGGGGACCGTTTTGGAGTCTGCTTGATAGGTACGTCTTGAGACTTCCCGAAGCGGCTCCTCTTCTGTACTGTCTTCTGTAACGCTCTTGCTTACCATCCAAGTCTATGGTTCGATTCTCAGTATAGCAGACTTGAAAATTCAATAATATATATATATATATATATATATATATATATATATATATATATATAATATATATATATATATATATATATATATATATATATATATATATATATATATATATATATATATATATATGTATATTAATTTCTTGATATTTTAGAATTTATTAGAAAATCAACAAAAATTATGAAGGCGTTAAATTAATTCTATAAAATGTTTTCAATTTTTTAAAATTTTGCCAGCAAGAAAGTATTTTAAAATTCTCTCTTCTATGAATTTAAGTTAAAAAAAAATGCTGAAAAAAATAAATGAGGTCGTAAATTTTTTATAAAGGAAATTAATAATTAATAATATAATAATAATAATAATAATATAATAATAATAATAATAATAATAAAATTATAAATAATAATAATAATAACAATTGTTATTCAGTCCTACTATTTTTTACCAAACCGGTTCAGTTGCTGTTATACAAAGTTCTATAATTTCTGATTAAAGTTTTTATTATTATCTTTGGCGAGAGGAGGAAAGGAAGGTGGGTTGGGGAGAATTGTCGGACACAATATATATATAATATATATATATATATATATATATATATATATAATATATATATAATATATATATATATATATAATATATATATATATTTTTTTTTTTTTTTTTTTTTTTAATCCCTCTGGGGGCAAAGGCCAGGGCCACTAAAATTCCCAGAGTTGAAAAGACGGAAGCTGGTCAAACTAAAGGCGACATGTCCCGATACACGACGTTTAAAGGTGTGTAAGTCATAGAAGTTGGAAAATAGAAGAAGGGAAGTGTGTTCCAGACTTTACCAGTAGAGTACATGTAAGGACAGAGCATAGCGTTTAAGCCTGGGGTCAGAGAGTTGGCAGAGAAAGGATGAGACTGGTAGAAAGTCGAGTCGCACGAGCCCTTCTCAGAGGAGGAGGTATGCGACGAGAGAGTTCAGAAGAGCAGTGTCCATTGTAATAGCGATAGTAAAGAGAGAGTGACGCAACAATTCGACGGGCAGAAAGAGAGTTAGTAAGAGCAGGAGAGTTGATGAGACGAAAAGCCCTAGACTCCACCTTCTCTAGGAGAGCTGTATGAGGGAACAACCCCAGATGTGTGAAGCATACTCCATACAGGGGCGAACAACACCCCTATACAGAGCAAGCAACTATGGAGTGGAGTGAAGAAATGCTGAAGGCGCCTCAGAACACCCAACCTCTTAGAAGCTTGTTTAGAAAGAGAGGTAATGTGATCTTTCCAAGAAAGATCACGAGAAAAAGAAACACCAAGAATATTAAGAACAGAAGAAGGTTGAGTTGTGTTTTCGAAGAGATATTATAGGTGTGGAAGATTGTGGTCGAGTGGAGAGATGGAGGAATTGAGTTTTGGTGGATTGAAAACAACCATGTTCTCTCTGCCCCAATTAGAAATACGAGATAGATCAGTCAGCTGCTCCAAGGAACCCTCCTTGCGTCTAGTAACTTGTTGAGAAGTCGCCTTTAATTGAAAAAGTAATGAAGGGTGGAGTCATCAGCATAGGAGTGGATAGGAGATGAAGTAAAAGAGAATATTAATGAATAGTAGAAAAAGGTTGGGATAGGACAGACCTTGAGGAACAACCACTGTTAATAGATTTAAAGAAGAGCGGTGCCGTCTACAACAGCTGCTAGAACGACCGGAAAGGGAATCAGAGAGAAGGTACAGAAGAAGGATAGATTCGAAAGAGGGAAGTTTGGAAATCAAAGCTTTGTGCCAGACTCTATCGAAAGCTTTCGATATGTCTAGCGCAACAGCAAAAGATTCACCGAAATGCCGAAGAGCGGAGGACCAAGAGTCAGAGAGAAGGGAAAGGAGATCACAGTAGAGCGTTTCTTACGAAAGCCATACTTGGCGATCAGAGATAAGATGAAGAAGGTGTTTCCAAATCTTCCTGTTAAGGATAGATTCGAAAACTTTAGAAAGAACGGAGGTTAAAGAAATTGGACGATAGTTAGAGGGCTGAGAGGGGTCCCCCTTCTTCGGCACAGGCTGAATGAGCGCTCGTTTCCAGCAAGAAGGGAAGGTTGAAGTTGAAAGACATAGACGAAAAAGTTTACCAAGGCAGGGTGCAAGCTCGGAAGCACAAGTTTTGAGAACCACAGGAGGGATACCGTCAGGACCGTACGCCTTCTTAGTGTTAAGCTCAGAGAGAGCAGAAATAACGTCTTTAGAAGAAATTATAATTTTAGGCATAAATGAGTTGGAGGGGGTTGGAGGAGAAGGAACAGCTCCGGAATCGTCTAAGGTTGAATTAGAAGCAAAAGTTTGAGCGAAGAGTTCAGCTTTAGAGGAAGGCAAAACGGCAGTGTACCGTCAGAAGATACTAAGGAGGGAAAGAGGAAGAAGCAAAGTTAGAGTTGACATTTTTTGCAAAATGCCAGAAAGGGCGAGAGGATTAGAGCCAGAAAGATTGTTGCATTTTAAGCGGAGAAAGGAGTTTTTAGTATTACGGAGAATAGATTTTGCACGATTCCGGGATGAAATATAAGTTGCATGAGTTTCTGGAGTTTGAAGACGACGGTAATCCCGAAGGCAGCATCCCTGTGGCGGATAGCACGAGAACAAGCAGAGTTAAACAAGGTTGTTAGGTTTAGTAGAAGGGAAAGAATATGGAATGTACGCCTCCATGCCAGAGAAATCTCGGTTATGCGTTCTGCACACTTGGGGATTCCCACGGAAAACAGTAATCATTCCATTTTAAAAAAATATATATAGAATATATTATATAATAATATATATATATATATATATATATATATATATATATATATATATATATATATATATATATATATATATATATATATATATATATATATATATATATATATATATATATATATATATATATATATATATATATATATATATATATATATATATATATATATATTATATATACAATATATATATATATAAAGAACACAGGCCTACTAATTTCCACCAGAATTGGTGAAATAGTGGATATCTGGTCAGGTTAAAGCCGACATGTTCCGATAACACGTCGTTTGAGAGTGTACAAGTCATAGGAAGTTGTGGAAACAGATAAAAGTAACGTGTTTCCGAATTTACAGGTAGAGTACAAATGAGACAGAGCATAACGGTTAAGTTTTGGGTTTGAGAGTTACTCAGAAAAGAGAATGAGATGGTGTAGAAAGGCGTGGCGCAAGAACCCTTCTCTATGGAGGAGGTAATGCGTGGAGAAAGTTCAGAAGAGCAATGTCCGTTGTATTAACGATAGTGTAAAGGAGTGACCCAGCAATTCGAATTGCCGAAAGAGACTGCATCGGGAATTAGTGAAAGTGGAAGAGTTGATAAGACGAAAAGCCCTTGACTAAACCCTTTCGAAGGTAGCTGTATGAGTGGAACCGCACCTGATATGTGTTTGGCGTACTACTCCATACATAGGCCAACAACACTCCTTATAAAGAGCAAACAACTGAGGTGTTTTGAAAATTTTCCAAGAAAGATCACTGGAAAAAGAAACACAGAAAATATTAATGGCAGTTGAAAGTTTTAGTTGTGTGTTTTCGAAGAAGATATTGTAGTTATGTGGAAGGTTCTGTCGAGTAGAGAGATGGTGGAATTGAGTTTTCGAGTCTTTGAAACCGACCTTGTTTTCTCTGCCCCAATTTAAAATATGGGAAAGATCAGATGTTAGTTGTTCCAAAACCATAATTCATGCGTTAATTAAATAGAAACGAATAATGAAGGCTGAAGTCATCAGCATAGGAGTGTATATGTGATGAAGTAATGAAGAGAAAGTCACTAATGAAAAGTAAAAAAAGTGTTGGAAATAGGACAGAACCAACAGATAATGTTAAAAGGTTTAAAAGATGAACGGTGTCCGTCTACAGCATCTGCTATAGAACTGGCTGAAAAGGAAATCAGAGAGAAATGTAGACTTCCAAAAGGAGGAAGATTAAAATCAAAGTCTTGTGCCAAACTCTATCGAATACTTTCGATATGTTCAGCGGGTCAGCAAAGGATTAGCAAAAATACAAAAAGCGGAAGACCAAGAGTCAGAGAGAAAGAAAAATGATCAGTAGTAGAGCTTTATTTCCGAAAGCCATACTATCGATAAGAGATAAGATTGGAAGTATTGAGAGGTTTCCAAATATTAATTTAAGGATAGATTCGAAAACTTCAGAAAGAACGGAGGGTAAAGAAATCAGAAAGTAGTTGGAGGGTTTAGAGGGGTTTCCCTTCTTTGACATAGGCTGAAGGAACTTACATTTCCGGTTAGGAGAGAAATTTGAAGTAGAAAGACAAAAACCATATGAGGGTTTCATCAGGACCGAACGCCTTCTGAGTGTTCAACTCAGAACGAGCAGTAATGACGTCTTTAGAAGAAATTAAAATTTTAGGTGTAAATGAGTTTGAGAGGTTTGAAGGAGGAGGAACAGCTGCGAAATCATCTGCGGTTGAATAAGATGCAAATGTTTGAGCAAAGAGTTCAGCTTTAGAATGCAAAATGGCAGTAGTGCTGTCAGAAGATACTAGAGCAGAGAAAGAGGAAGAAGCAAATTGGAGTTAATATTTGTGGCAAAATGATAGTTGGATAGAGTTTAAGTCAATGAAGAATGATTAGAAGTTAAAAAGATGTCTAAAATGTTGAATTTATTTCCAAGACGATCAGGGATACATGTTGAAAACTACACCAAGCTTTAAGATCGTTTTGGGTAGAAAAATGGAAGACATGTTCACAAGCTATATCAATGGTGAAAACTGAAATCACCTAATATGATAATTTTAGAGAAAGGAGAAGAAAAGTGAATGTATTTTATTCTGGAGTTTAAATGGTTGAAGAATTTAGGATAGTCATACAGAGGTAGCAACACTTTGTCTTATCAGTTTAGAGGTCTGGCTTCGAATTCCCAATAACAGACTTTAAATTATAAAATTTCACTCTACGATTTTTGTAGTTTTATTACTGATATATATATATATTATATATATATATATATATATATATATATATATATATATATATATATATATATATATATATATATATATATATATATATATATATATAAATTTTCAATTTCGTATGCCGTCGTCGGACGTGTTGCAAATGGCACCATCCTGCTGAAAATAGTTTGTGCAGAGATCTTCATCACCCAAAATGATTTAACACTTGACTGCCATGTGGGGCGCTTGCGCCCCGCACCCCTTCAAAAAAAATTTCATCCGATTTCCTGAAATTTCAATATAGATAGCTTTTTTTCCCGACGAAAAAATCCATTCCTAACGTTTTGCGAGGGAGTTAAAGTTTAGAAGTTATTTCGGAAATTTTAGGAATGTTCAAATCTACGGTGAGGCCACATAAAAAATTTTTTTTGGTCTGAAATTTGGAGTGTGTGTTCCTAAATCTATTGGCTACAAAATTTAACTATAGACTTTTGCTCTCAGAAGTATAGAAAAATTGTTATTTGCCCAATACTGATAACTATCGAAAGTCAAAAATTGTTAAAAAAAAAAATTTTTTTTTTAACTTTTTTTAAAAAATATTTAAAAAAAAAAACTACAAAAACTACATTTTTATATTTGGTAGTTTTATAGATAAATAATGGGGCTACAATATCTGTTTATATATTATTCGATTAACTTGTTTTTTCCGAGATATAGCTCTTCAAATAAGGTCCATTTTTGTGCCAATTTCAAAAATTTTAAACGTTTGAGAAACTATATCTTTCTTCAAACAAATATTATTTTATAATGTTATAAACGTAAGTTATAGACCTATCCCTCTTCTAAACAATATATAAAAATAAAAAAAAATTGGATTTTTTTTTAAATAATTTTTTTTCTCCGGAAAGGTATGATTTTTTCAAAAAAAAATTTGAGTGCCTATAACTTTTTTCTAGACGTGATATCAAAAATCTCTTTATACAGCATCCATATATTGGGGCTAAGATTGTTCATTAAAATTTTCAGCTCGTGGAAAGTGGTTTGACCCCGCTTTTCAAATTTTTTTTAACATTTGACCCCAAATAACTTCTAAACGGTTAATCACTCGTAAAAACGTTAGAAATGGACTATTTTCGCCGGGAAAAAAACTATATATACTGAAAATTTCAGCTCAATCGGTCAAAAAAAAAAAAAAAATTCAAAACGGGCTCAGCCCCATTTTTCCGGCAGTCAACGTGTTAAAACTCATCCAAGATGTTCATATACAATTGCATTAACCTACGACCAGTACTTTCATACCTATAAGCGCATATTTGTGTCCGAAAGAGAGTGGGAGACTGTTTATATATATATATATATATATATATATATATATATATATATATATATATATATATATATATATATATATATATATATATATATATATATATATATATATATATATATATATATATATATATATATATATATATATATATATATATATATATAATATATATATATATATATATATATATATATATATATATATATATATATATATATATATATATATATATATATATATATATATATATATATATATATATATATATATATATATATATATATATATATATATATATATATATATATATATATATATATATATATATATATATATATATATATATATATATATATATATATATATATATATATATATATATATATATATATATATATATATTATATATATATATATATATATATATATATATATATATATATATATATATATATATATATATATAAAAATATTTTAGCATCACCTCCGTGCTTAAAGGCCAGAAAGAGGACTACGCGAATCCCACGAGAGTTGAGAGGAACTTAATTCTAGTATAAAATTAAATACCAACGTGTCCCGTCTACCGTGGCTCAAACGGTAGCGTGATTGATTAACGTGCTTTAACGTGCTTGAGGGCACCGGTTCGATCCCACTTGTTGATCCTAGGTATATACTACCTAGAAAAGCTCCTCTCCTCGAATGGCGTAATGCCCGTGAGATATGAACTTTAAAACAAAACAAAAATGTCCCGATTCACGAAGTCTGAGAGTTTGTAGGTTAAAGCAAGTTGAGAATTAAATGTACTAACAGTACTCCACACTTTTTCATTAGATCACTTAAAATTGGAAATAGTTGAAGTTAATATCAGTGAAATGGAAGAAGAACTGATAAAACTTTGTGGAAAGAGGAGTCTCCCGAATCTTGCTCAAAGGGAGGTAAATAGAAAATTCATTAGAGTAGTGTCAATTGTAAATGCATATTATAAGGCGAATGAGGAGTGACTTGACTGATAATAAAAAAGTGATTGAGAAGAATCATTGAGTTGATTATGAAAAAAAGCTCTAACTTTATACAAACCAAGCTATTAGGAA
Source organism: Armadillidium nasatum (assembly GCA_009176605.1). Classification (NCBI taxonomy): domain Eukaryota; kingdom Metazoa; phylum Arthropoda; class Malacostraca; order Isopoda; family Armadillidiidae; genus Armadillidium; species Armadillidium nasatum. The sequence goes on from SEYY01010843.1 coordinate 10,909, forward strand.
TGTGTAAAGGTCTGAAATCCTATTAGAACCCCTAATTAATATGAACCTTCCGAAAAGGTTATATTAAAAAAGAGATTGCACCAAAAATTAAAGTCACAATAAGATTTTAGCTGTATTTTAGAAAATTATGCCGAGTAGCTAGGTAAATAAGATGAGTTTTTGAGGTATTGAAAACCTTCATGTTTTTTTTCTGCCCCAGTTAAAAATATGAGAGAGATTAGGACTTTATTTGTGAATGAGCAGAAAAGAATCGAAGGTTCATATGAAGTAGTAGGAAGTGTTCATAATAAAATGAAAATGAAAATATTTCATCATCATCTATGTTTTTACTAGAAATGAAATGTACAGTCGTCAACAGAAGTTCGTTCCTATTAAGCTGGAAATAAATATTTATATAAAATGGGGATCATTTCAGGTTCAGCCAATCACAGTTCAATTAAGCCCCGCTCAATGTTTTTATTTTCTTTTTATTCAAAATAGAGCTTTTATGAAATGATTTCCATTTTATATAAATATTTATTTCCAGCCTAATAGGAACGAACTTCTGTTGACGACTGTACAATAAGAAGTACTGCATGTTTTTCATTTGCAAACATTGAATAATTTCAAGTTGATAACACTGAGGCGCAGTGCTAACAACGATGTCAGTATTAACGCAATTCTGAAATAGTAAGTGGAATTTTCTAAAATAAGATATAATTAATAGCTTCAATAGCAAGCCACAAAATTGTGTGAAGATTTACGAGCACTTTCTATTATAATCATTCTGAATTAGATTAGTTAATCAATCAGAGGATTTAAAAGAAACAAATGTATAAAAAATAGTCATTTATGAATCTGCATATTTTTCATCAAAGAAAAATACGATATATTTTTCATATTATAGTTTTCTTAATTTATGTTGTCAATTACATGTTATAACACAAGTTTACAAATCTAATATACATATATATGTAGTTTTTTAACAATTAGAACAGAATAAATACGAAATCATACATATATACATTCATATATGTATATAATCAAAGGAAAGGTTTTGCCTGAAAAAAAACCTGACCTAACATGAAAAACTTATTAATTAATGCTAGGTTGCCATTTACCATTTTTTTTGTTTTTTTGTAGTTTTGAAAAATCGTCAAGCTTACAAGTGGTTAAATAAGTTTGCTTTTTTACACTTTCAAACCTTTCGGAACTTCTTTTACAATTTTTCATATTTCTCTTTCATAAAATATAATTAAGCTTTTATAATTGAAAAGTTTATTATGAAAATAACTTATGAATCCTAGCTCAATACATATACTTCGAGACTTTTTTAATTATTTTACCTTGATATTTATCTGGTTTATAAAACAAAGTCTTTATAATCCAGAAAAGATGGGTAGGAAGCTCTAACTAACACTACATTATTCTAGTTTGCTTAGGCCACTATAAAGTAAGAAAGCACAAACAAACTCTAATCACACATTTAATAAAAACCCAAAATCATTTTACTTCTTTTATTAAGGTTTATAAACCTAGCCGTATGATCTTGATGATAAGCAATTTTTAGCCTTTCGGTTTCTTTTGAATAGGCGTTCATTAATATATATATATATATATATATATATATATATATATATATATATATATATATATATATATATATATATATATATATATATATATATATATATATATATATATATATATATATATATATATATATATATATATATATATATATATATATATATATATATATATATATATATATATATATATATATATATATATATATATATATATATATATATATATATATATATATATATATATATATATATATATATATATATATATATATATATATATATATATATATATATATATATATATATATATATATATATATATATATATATATATATATATATATATATATATATATATATATATATATATATATATATATATATATATATATATATATATATATATATATATATATATATATATATATATATATATATATATATATATATATATATATATATATATATATATATATATATATATATATATATATATATATATATATATATATATATATATATATATATATATATTATATATATATATATATATATATATATATATATATATATATATATATATATATATATATATATATATATATATATATATATATATATATATATATATATATATATATATATATATATATATATATATATATATATATATATATATATATATATATATATATATATACATATAACTCAATTTCTCTGGCTTAATTAAAACCGTACTCTTCGAATAGGACTCAGCCCGTGAGTGATGGTGATATCTTTAATTAAAAAAAAAAAAAAAAAAAATATACAGGAAGTTCAAATTATACATATCAGTAGTTGAGCACCAAAACTATTGCAAGTTTGCCGCGTGCGGTTTAAAAACGCATCCTGTTTTATTTTCGGTTTGATTGACTGAAGGTCAAAAGCTACCAACTTTTCCGTGTTGCTAGGTACGCGTGAATGAATTTTTTTTTCTGGGTATGAATATTTTTAAATTAATTAATTAATGTTTAATTAAATCGGAAATCTTGTTAATTCGCGGTGGACAGACAGACAGACCGACGTTTGAAGCGTTCGCTTGTTAAAAAACGCGATCAAATGGTGCTAGACGTTCGTTAAAAACCACCTTGCGTTATATATATTATATATATATATATATATATATATATATATATATATATATATATATATATATATATATATATATATATATATATATATATATAGAGAGAGAGAGAGAGAGAGAGAGAGAGGCATTTTCTTTAGGTATACCTGGTTTCAAGGTTAACTAGTTGTAGAGAAAGTATAAACCCCTGCGGCTATAACGTCTTTTTGAAATACAATTAAAAAAAGTATTTCCATGTCCAGTTCTTAAACCGGTTTTACCTTTTTCTTTTTAAACGGTTTTTACCTTTTTTAGACCTTTTAGGTATGTAGACATTACATTAATGGAAAAGAGATGTTATGTTGGTTTCTAAAGCAATTAGCCTATTCACTTTCTAAGCTTGAAGGTCACTTAGACAGCTAGGGTCAATCCACCCTCACGGCAGGCGGCCCCTCTATGCCTAAAAATTTTTCCTTCTAAGGTTTCATAAAAAATGTATATGTCAACCTTTAGGTCGGCCCACCCATTGCGGATGTAACGTTTTTCCGGGTCCAAAAAGGCACCTGTAGCTTTCTAATTTCATCTGACAACCTTGGACTACATTCCATGCACTATAAAAGGCCCCCGATTCCCATGTTTAAATATCAGTATTACCAAAAGCGCCAACTGTCATTTAGTAAAATCACTGCCTAGACCATCAGTTCTACCGGCTAAAAACACGAAGAAAAAGAAGGAAAGCCCGGACGAAGTTGAAAGTAAGAACTTCTTTATTACTGTAAGTATTGTTTTACATATATATATATATATATATATATATATATATATATATATATATATATATATATATATATATATATATATATATATATATATATATATATATATATATATATATATAATTTTTTAAAGTTTCCTATTTAAAGTTTGTAATTTTAGGTTTTTTTTTTTTGTGTTTATTTTACATCAAAAACAAAATTCAAAATTTTTTATTCAGAATTAATGGAAAAGTATTATTATTATTATTATTATTATTATTATTATTATTATTATTATTATTATTATTATTATTATTATTATTATTATTATTATTGAACATAGTTTTTAACTTCCTAAAATTTTCTGAATTTGGTACCGAATATATATATATATATATATATATATATATATATATATATATATATATATATATATATATATATATATATATATATATATATATATATATATATATATATATATATATATATATATATATATATATATATATATATATATATATATATATATATATATATATATATATATATATATATATATATATATATATATATATATATATATATATATATATATATATATATATTAGTTGAAAAAAAATTCGTAGGACAGGCATTTATATTATCAAGAGCACATTTTCTCTTTATTATTATTATTATTATTATTATTATTATTATTATTATTATTATTATTATTATTATTATTATTATTATTATTATTATTATTATTATTTTCTTCGTGCCTTCATTATTTGCTTTTCTTATTTAGTTTCAAGTATGCATTTTGTAATTATTATTATTATTATTATTATTATTATTATTATGTTATTATTATTATTTTTTCGTCCCTTTCATTATTTTGTTTTCCTTATATTTATTATTATTATTATTATTATTATTATTATTATTATTATTATTATTATTATTATTATTATTATTATTATTATTATTATTATTATTATTATTATTATTATTATTATTATTACTATTTTATTATTATGATTATTATTATTATTATTATTGTTAGTATATGTATATTAAAGCTCAACAGAAAAAAAATTTATATATATATATATATATATATATATATATATATATATATATATATATATATATATATATATATATATATATATATATATATATATATATATATATATATATATATATATATATATATATATATATATATATATATATATATATATGGTATAGTGATTCACATGCCCCCAGCCCCTAGCTCTCAAATCTCCCCCACCCCCTCTCCCCTACACCCATGCCACTTCATTGTTAAAAACACTTTTTTTTTTTGTTTTCTTTTTCTTCTTCGTATTATTATTATTATTATTATTATTATTATTATTTCCTAGTAATTGCTATATTCATTATTGTAATAACTATTAGCGTCAGAAATTTTAATGTTATTATCGTTAGTCATTACTTTTATTGTTATTTTCATTTTTGTCTTTAAGGCGGAAGTTTAAGTTAAGCTTATGAGAAAATAAAAAAGTTAAAGGGTACAATGCTTGTTTCTTAGTTGTAAATTTAATTTTAATAATGTTTTATTTTAATTTTGTATTATTTTAATGTGCTCAAATGACCAATTCCCCTAGAAGTCTTTTCAGTTTCGTATTAATACATATAAAGTATATGAATTTTGTCTGTACAACTTCGGTAGCTGGAAATATGAATAAAAGTTAAAGAATAAAGATAAAGATTATTATTTTTATTTTTATTATTATTATTATTATTATTATTATTATTATTATTATTATTATTATTATTATTATTATTATTATTATTATTATTATTATTATTATTGTTATTATTATTATTATTATTATTATTTTTATTATTATTATTATTATTATTATTATTACTTTCTTTCATACATTATCATTATATATTATTCCTACTATATATATATATATATATATATATATATATATATATATATATATATATATATATATATATATATATATATATATATATATATATATATATATATATATAATATTTCCTCTTAAAGATTATTTTTCTTCTTTATTTGGTGTCAACCACACCAAAATCTCGGATCAAGGGTTGACATTCATTACACCTATATTTTTTAAAGATATTTATGCTCTTCCTTACAGCTTCTAGACTTAATTAATTCTGTTGTTTTATTTTCACTGGGTAGTCTCTACAAATGATAAGTCAGACTAGTTTTAATTGGGTTCAATGGGTTTACTACTAAAGGTATCACCAGCACTTCCTCTACATTTCAACATTCTTCTAATCTTACTATTTAGCTGTTGATATTTCATTTCTTTTACCCTTCGTATAATGATACCCTTCTGCAATATAGCCAAAGACTTTAAACATATAACAGTTTTTATTGTTTTTATTAGCCAGGACAATATATTATTAGATATATTATTCGGTTTTCCTAGAGATCAGTGTTTATTATTAATAGTAGGGAGAAGTTTCTATAGCTATCTGCTGCTATTTCAACATTGTATTTTTATTTCATATTCTGCAGTTTATGAGTGACAGATTGTATTGTGCTCTCTGTATTTACTTGTCTGTGATATATGTATATAAATATATTCTAGCATGCTGAGGTCAGAGGCCTAATAATTTCCATACGAGTAGGGGAAAATGTTAGAAATCTGGTTGCTAATAATCGATGTGATCCTATTCATAACGTTTTAAAAGTGTGCAAGTCAAAGGAAGTTGGAAAACAGTTAAAGTTCGTAGGTTGCAAACTTTAACAGTATAGTATATGTAAGATTGCGAATAGTCGGTTTAGTTCAGGGTTGGACAGTTGGACAGAGTAAAGAGGAGACTGTATAGAGAGTCGTGTCGCCCTAGCTCTTCTCAGTGGAGGAAAGTATGCTATGAGAGAGCGCCGAACATCCTTATGCTATATATATATATATATATATATATATATATATATATATATATATATATATATATATATATATATATATATATATATATATATATATATATATATATATATATATACTATATGTATATATATATATATATATATATATATATATATATATATATATATATATATACGAGAGGTATACTGGTAATCAGAAATAAGATTAGAAGAAATAAAGTGTTTTCAAATTTACCTGCTTGGGATAGATTCGAAAACTATAAAAGAACGGCTGTTAAAGAAACAGGGTGATAGAGAGTAGAAATGTGTAACCTTTCATAGGCCCAGACTGAATGAACCATGTTTCCAGCAAGAAGGAAAGGTAGAAGAAGAAAGAAAAAGATGAAATAGTTTATAAAGAAAGGGACAAGCTCTGAAGCACAACTTTTGAGAAACGCAGGGGAAATACCATCAGGACAATATGCATGCATCAAGTTAAGCTCTTAGAGAGCAGAAATGATATCTTTAGAA